>JABWIB010002535.1:38461-51465 GCA_016617825.1 Platyplectrum ornatum | reverse complement strand
TAATACATTTTACCCGTTTGCACAGTGTGGATTTAGAAAAACAAAATTCCACATGGAATTTCTTTTGCGTAGAATTGAAACGAATCATAATGGCAGTCCCACATACAGCAGAATTGGCACTACAGCGCTGGTTTCCATGGAAACTTTTCCGGACAATGACAGCCAAGCTTTGGTGGCCACATGTTAAAGTTACAAAGGAAAGGCACACAGACATTATTGTAAAAGGGAAAAAACAATTGCCATAACATGCCGCATCTCATTAGCATGTATTGCTACAAGCATTTCATACAATTTGTGTGACTCGACACAGAACTTGGTCAATGCTGTTTCTGTAATAAGAATATAATAAAACATATTTTTAATGATAGTATTGAGTACCCATAGAAAAAAAATTATATAAATAAAAAGTATAAAAAGACAATCATGCTTATTTTGGATGATACGAAACCAATTATAATTACTCATATCTAGTGACTGTTACACTCCCTCCCTTTCACACAACCTAAATCCTGTATTAACAAATGAGCCATATATTTTACTGAATCTTGTTCTAATTACTACCTTAAAAAGCTTACATCCCATCTCTGGTACTACTCATTTACAGCATATATAATTTACCGAAATAACTATCATGCACAAAAAATAGAATCATTGGATTAAAAAGTATATTTATTTTAACTAGATTAAGTTTAACTTGTTTGTGTTAAAATGGATTTGCTCCAGATTGCTACAAGTTAATGAAGGTAATTAAGGAAGACATATATGGTAAATTGACTAAGAGGGAAAGGGCCTGATTGTGATGTAGAAAGATTTTTCTGTACGTAGGTGCACCCCCAACCCATACAAATTGGCCACTTACTAGTTCTGAATCCTACCTTAAGCTAGGCACACACGGTAAGATAAATTGTTCCAATTTAAGGATTTTTTCAAGAGTGGGTAAAACCATGTTGAATTGCAGGGGAGGCAAATTGAATTAATTGCAATCAGGACTACAGGTGACAGATGCTGGTTCCTAGCACAAGTCTAATAACAGTGTAACAGTAACGCTGGTCAATATCTCTGTGCAAAATGCAAAAATAAAGTATTCTCCCTGCATGCACACACTAACATTCATTTAACCTCACCTGCAATTCAACATGGTTTTACCCACTCTTGAAAAAATCGTTAAATTGGAACAATTTATCTTACCGTGTGTGCCCAGCTTTAAGTTTTACACACAATCGCTCTGTGGAAGGGGCATATAAATACGGAAAAGACCCATATGTATAGTCTGCAGCTCGCTGTACAAAGTAAATGCCTCATTTCCCCATATTTAATGTTTGTTGGTGTCATTTCACAATAGTCATGCTCCAGTATGATGAGCACTGAATTATGCCCGATTTAGACCCAAACTCAACTTGTGGTGCACCCTAAGCACAGCTTGCATCAAAATAATTGTACCAGCCACAGGTCAAGTCTAAATCCAGAAAAAACATTTCTTACACCTATGGATCACAGTCTGGGCATGTTTTGTACTCGGATGTAAAAGGCGCTTGATGCTTAAATCTCAAAAGCAGCCTTATCCATATCAAAGCAGTTCTGCCCTTAAATCCAGAGATTATATATATGTTGTTTTCTGCAAAAATATCTGTCCTCACTACTGGCCCATGTGTATCTGCTGAAATACAACCAGCTGTCCTGCATGACAGGAACAGATGAAAAGAAGGTAAGTGAAGATTTGGGGTTTGTGAAAAGCAGGTGTATGAAAAGAAAAAGAAACAAAAGAAGAGATGGTGGAAAAGGCATAGGGGACCATAAAGAGAGAAGTATGGAGGATGTTATGGGCTCATAGTTCCGCCCATACCCCATATTAGAGCTTAATTGTAAGGAAATCATCTGTAGGTGAAAATATTGCAATGTGTGTGACCCATGTTCAAGCTCTTCCAATTTCCATCCCTTTACTTCTGAATTTAATTTTGACTCCTGTATCAAAGTATATTGAGAAGGAACTTAAATCCATTGAAGGGAGTCAATAAATGGTATATTTTCCTGTGTGTTAAGCAGTAATCCTGCTACTACAGAAGCTTTTGTTACTGCTAACCCCACAGATAAAAAACAGAAATGACTCTGGCCAAGTGGCCATTCACGGTAACAAATCCTGTTTACACGGGTTTTGGACCGATGTTGCATAAGATTTTTCCCTTGATGAACGTGTTAATATCGCTACCATACATGATGCAAATATCAGTCCAGAAAAAAAACCCCAGCTACATAACCTAAAATCGGTCTGGCACACACATGGCACGAAATTCATTCCTGACGTGCATTAAAAAAATACAGAAAACGATCGGCAAGACATAGGACCCCCGAACTGATAATGCATTGGAAATTATGAATGATAAATTTGTCGCCACCGACTAGTGCAGTCATGAGAATAGTTAGTAACAAGCACAAAGCGTGACCATCCATGGCAACAAATTTTTGAATCACAACCAAAAACTTTGTTACGATATTCGTTCCTGTGAATGGCCACCTTAACTGTAATGTACGTAAAATACATCAAAGTAACTTAAATAACCTTTTGTTAAATGTACAACTGTCTGCCAGGTGCCATCATGTACAAGGTAACTATGCAGCAGAAACAAAACAAGCTTCCATTGGAAACTTTTTTGGGTTTACAAGGCAGCAGATAACTCCAAAAGGTTCTCTGTTACTGTCCCTTATTAGGTAGGAATTCACACAGACAACAAGAAAAAAAAAAAAGACTGCAGATACTTTTTTTTTTTTTAAGAAAACAAAATGTATATAAAAAAAAAATGTAAAAGTTACAAAGAAAAAATAAAATAATAATTCAGGCATTTTGGTGACATTGCAGCAGTGCAAGTAGATATTAGTGCTATGTTAAAGATGTATAATGCCATCACAGTGACCAAAAGAGAAGATTTAACAATTTTGTTACCACTTTTTTGTTCACTACCAAAACCAGTCCCTCCCTCCAGCCTGCTGGAAGGACAAGCAGCATTGAATTGTTAGGTACTAGAATTCTCTGTTTTCCTCCAGTAAGTTGGAGGGGTGGCTATTGGTTGTGTGCTTCACTGTTCTCTGCTTACCATATATTGAAATCACTGATGTCACTAACAGGATGGTACATCGTTCCTTAAAGAAAAGGCCTTTTTTTTTTTCTTGAAAACAGAAATTTTAAAAAGGCACATAGCATTGGCACAAACTACAACAACAAACCTTTCCAACGTGTGGGTAATAACAGTGTCTGGTTTAAAGGTATACCCACTGTTCCCAGTGTTACACTAAACATGAATAAATTATTTGCTTTAAAACGACACACCTAAATGCTATGCAGGAGCATTTCACATATTGGATTAGCAAAACCTTAAACATTCATTTTAAACTTTATAATCGCACTTAAAACACAAACATGATGTTCACAAGAACTATGCTAGGTACATGGTGCAGGGAAATTCAGTTCAGTTATTCCTGTATATATATATAGATGTAAAAAACAAAACCATTTTTTTTAAACAAAATAAAAACATCTCTTAGAACAAAATGGTATAGGGAAAAAAGTTTACACAGGGATTTCTATAAGCCAGTCCTTCCTGAGAGGCCTGTGCAGTCCTTTGGCCTATGGCAGCATGGGAAGGAAAGCGAAGTGGGGAAAACTGCTGAAAATATACATTCCTATATTTATATATTTCAATTTTATACATTACAATAACATATTTAACACATTTCCCTTAGCAGAAGGTTGAGCCACAATCCATATTGCTGTAATGCTTTTCTGTAAGGGAAATTTGAGGCAAAAGATGTGCAAAAAAAAAATAAAAAAAAAAAAAATAAAAATGTGTAAACCAATTCATCTTTGAGCAGGGTCCCACAGGGGCTATAAGCGAGTTGGCTCATCATCATCGTCACTGCAATTGCCACAACAGTCCTGGGAAGGCAAGCACAAAAGGTGGAACGCTGGTTAAAAGGCTGCATTCATTGCATTATATATATCTCATACTATTTTACACAAACAAAATACTGTTACCACTGTGTCCTTTGCTTTTAATACCAACCATGTGTTAGTATTAGTACAAGAGTAGGGCGTCTGTTTGTGCCTTCTGTCTTGTTCCTAAATATGACGTCTATTGTAAAGTCTGCATTTTTAATTGCAAAGTGCTATGCTCATTGCTTATGCATAGATGCCACTTCATTTATACTCATTATACTCATTTAGAGAACATATAACACTACTTCTGGACAGATGCAACTGGAAAATCCAAAACTATTTTTACCTTTTAAAATTTTATTTGATCTCCTATATATGTGCAAGAATCTATTCTTACACTGACACCAATGTATTATGTGGGCTTCCTGTTCTATATTTGTTCAATTCATTCAAATTTATTGTAGTAAAATACTATAAATAGACAATTTAGGTTCTTTGCCACTTCCCAAAAACCTTAACAATATCCCATATAGGATATGACTGGAAACTTTACTGTAATGTAATTGGTAAAATGTATTGCAATTTTTTTGGTAGCCCCTTTTTGTAATGCCGTCTTACATGTGGAGTTTAACAATATGCTTCCGGATTAGAATGTTCTTATTAATTGTGTGTTTTCTTAATAACCTAACCTGCATAAAAGGATTACTAAACCACTTAGTTAGTTAACATGATCCTCATACATGTTTGACAAATGTTGCAGGAGAGCACACAATTTCTTTTGAAGTCAGAAGATAGACTCTGTCTCATAAATTACATAATGAAGGTGTGTTATGATTAAGGGCTTTGTATAAGGACATGTGACAGGTGATAAGGACTTTTCCAGAATGAGCTTACAATGATGGCAGGAGACATTACTGATACATATTAAATATGAGGGGGCCCAACACATGTTTAGGGAAAATGCAATTATAGTATGTACAGTAGACTTGGTTCATTCATGTACTTTGTTGATAAGGTTAACGAACGGGCCATTACCTGTCTACTGAAGAATCGTTGGAGCAGACCCTTTTTTGGTTGTGGGGAAGGAAGACCCCTCCAGTCTAGATCAGGTGGAACAGTTCCATCAACAGGCAGTGCACTCAACTCCTTAAAGCAATCAGTCTCAATCATCTGAAATAACAAACTGTGTTACTCATTTCCTGCATTACACACACAATGATTCCTTAGCATTATACCAGTCTGCGGCTTACCTCATTTTGCCAGGGTATAGAAACACAGCCTGTGGCGAATTTGTCATAAAATTCAGTGTCTGTCTGCTCAAGTTCTACACCTTTAACCGTGGAGAACTGCTCTATGTCCAGAACATCTTTACAATATATTGCCTGAGGCTGGAAATGGATGACACAGTGGTTACATAATGCAGTGATGACATAAAATGTTATTACAATGAACACTGCAATCAATACCACCGTTCATATATAAAATTCTGACATACTTACGTCTGGTTTGAATGGGGGTTCCAAAATCCCTGCTTCAAGTCTCTTAAAATTGATATGCCTGAACAAATCATGTGCTTTCACTTCCTGTGCACCGCCACCGCGACACCCCAACCTCTGCTCAGGGTCCTTGCACAGCAGCTGTGGATACAAAACACAAGCATATCCAACTGTAGTACTGCTGCACAGACAAAGTGTACAGAAAGTTCATTTACCGTAAAACCCCAATAAACAGAAAAGTCAAAAACACACAGAATGTGGAGGCATATCCAGTAAGACACTACACCTCAAAACACATTCAGTTTCTTTCCAAATGTATCCCTGTTTATATTACAATGCTATCCCAATATTCATATAGCATATCCCTATA
This sequence comes from Platyplectrum ornatum, assembly GCA_016617825.1. Lineage (NCBI taxonomy): Eukaryota > Metazoa > Chordata > Amphibia > Anura > Limnodynastidae > Platyplectrum > Platyplectrum ornatum. The sequence continues at coordinate 45,671 of JABWIB010002535.1, read as the reverse complement.
TTTATTATTTGCTAGCATATCCCTGCTCTTCCTTCTTTGCTCCAAGCTATGCAGATGTAGTTCATCTCTTTACATGTGGCACATGATGCACCATTTTAATTGCAGTCTCTAATATACTCATGTTCTTCTGGACATAAGGCCTCCAAGACTTAACACAGTATTTTAGATGAGGCCATACCAATAACCTAAAAAGTGGCACTATTATTACTCTCTTCCTTCTATGTGACCAAGCATATGTCTTACTTTTTATTTGTCACACAGCTTAACTTTTAAGTCTCCTCAGTATTTTTTTTTTAGCTCTATTTTCAAACCATTGTTGTTAATGCTATCTTGACCTTTTGGGTGTTTTCTGTTCAGACCTGCCCCTCAGTAAAAGGCTTTGTAATTACTTCCAATAATCTTTCATGTAAATACAGCCCTATCCCCTCGCTTTCTTTGTTAATATAGAACAAAATTATAAAACTGAAATACGAATTAATATCCTTCACAAAAAAAAATAACAGGAGAAAGTCAAATAACCCATACTACCCCATGTCTCATATATAATGAAATACAAATTACATTGTGATGACATTGTCATCACAATTTGAATAGGTGGCCAATGTACCTGTATTGGGTATTTGTCTACTTTACTGTATATGCAAAGTGGTACTTGACTTGATTCCATAGCAAGTAACTGATTTTCTATTTTTATTTGGGAAATACCAAAGCCATAGAGCAATGGTTCCCAAACTGTGGGCCTAGGCTCCCTGGGGTGCCATGATGCTCTCATTGGGGTGCCGCAGAATGTTTTTTCGATGTGCTGGTATCTCTTGTTTAGGAGCAACACAAGATTTGATATCAACATGNAGTATGTCTTTAACTAAATAGTTATGACATTTTGACTTAAAAAACTTGAAAAATGGGAAATTATTGTGTCTTAGTGGAGCCTTGAAAAAATATGGAGACCCTAAGGGGGGTTTACTTATTCGATTATTTACCATCTGTCGAGCATACTGTAAATTAAGTGAATGGTGATTTATATGTTTTTAGTTAAATTTGTGGGAAATGTTGCAGCATGCTATACCAGCATATACACCTCCACTTTGAGCCATAGTCTATATCAGATCTATAAAAAAAATGTTTTAGGGCTAGATTTGTTAAACTGCAATAAAGGAAAATGGCGATGTTGCTTTCAGCAACCAATAATAACGACGTCCTCTAAATTTATGGGAAAAAGTTTATAATGATAAACTTCTAAAATTAATAGAACTCTCCAAAAACTGATCGATATACAGAAAAAGCATTGTTCACTTTCCAAAAATAACCTTACAAATGTATTATTATGTACAAAATAAATATAAAAAGCTGTGATTATTTTGATTCCTGAAAAGTCGTTCTGATGGGATCTATCACCACCCACCAGGGATTCTAGAAATGTCAGAGAGGCAGAGGAAAGGATCATGGAACTGTACAAACAGCTACTACTCCCAACCTGGGTTGATTATTTTACTAAGCTGGCCATACACTATAAGATAAATTGTTCCACTTGAAATATTTTTTTCAAGATTGAGTAAAACCATGTTGAACTGCGGGGGATGTAAAATGAATGTCAGTGTTTGCATGCAGGGAGAATACTTTATTGTTGCATGTTGCACACAGATACTGACCAGCGTTACTGTTACACTGTTATTAGACTTGTGCTAAGAAAAAACATCTGTCACCTGTAATACTGATTGCAACCAATGAAATTTAACTCCCCTGAAATTCAACATGGTTTTGCCCACTCTTGAAAAAGTCTTTATATTGGATCAAATTATCTTATAGTGTATGGCCAGCTCTACTTACGTCTTTATTAACAATTAAATATACTGCCATCACTGTGAAATGAGAATTCTCTTTAATGATCTACCAAAGTACAGTCACAGCTCTCTATTTTAGCTACTGTAACTATTTTGTTTCCTCAATGATATACCTTTAAACCTTTTGTCTCCATTACGTACTGCATGGGCCCAATTTACCTCAGTTTGTGCCATACACTACACTTAGCCTCCCACATGCACACAATTCACTTCTTTGTCATAATTTTAAGTTTACTTATCATTTCTAAAGGTCGTCTTTTTACTTGCATTATATTTGCTACCTCATTTGGCAACTTTACTACTTTCCTTATATGGGGATTATTCCAACCTCACTTATTGAAAGGTCTGTACCCAGTATTATAGGTGAGAGATGATGTTTTCTAGCCAGAGTCTAATAACAGTGTAACAGTAACGCTGGTCAGTGTGCGAAATGCAAAAATAAAGTATTCTCCCTGCAACATAGTTTTGCCCAGGTGTAACTTTACAATCTTAAGTTCAAGGCCTAAATTTTTAAGCAGGGAGATTGCAAGGAGATTGAATCTGATTCAACCTCCAGTATGTAAAATGAAACTTCTGCAGAAAGTAGATCGCTGCTGGGTTGAAAGTTTGCAATTCTCTACCAAAAATCACAAGAAAAAATACAGAAGTATGACCGGTGCTAGTGGAGCTCATTAAATGTTTTCTACTCTTTCCCCCTAAATAAAATACATCCCAGACTTGTTAGGGAGTGAGACATGTAAATGCACAAGGAGTGCGACAAGTAATACAGGTGAACAGGATTTGAGTCATAACACTAAAGTATAGCAGGAAGCAAAAGGTGTAACACAGAAGAGAACAGGAAGCTAGAGGCATAATTCAGAAGACAGGTGAATAAGTGGTGTAAAACTGAGGGAGGACATGTGAGCGAGAAGGGGGGGGGGAAGAGGGAATGAGGGACCTAACACAGAAGAGAGTGAAAAGTAGATGAAACGGCACGGAGTGAGATGTGTACCACTGAATGGGACATGAAGGGAAGGTGTGAAGGATGTAGATATTGACAGAATGCTCTGGCATAAGAGATATGTCAGAGCATATTCTCCAATGTGTAAAATGAAACTGAGAGCTTGAATCTGATTGGTTGCTATAGGCAACAACCCCACTTTCCAATCTCACCACTTAGTAAATATAGCCCTGAATGTTTTCCCTTAAAACTCAGTTTTAATAAAACATTGCCGCTCAATGAGCAGTTTCGATATTGAACTGAGTTAAAATGAGTTAAAATGATTATTTTAGAAAATGTGACATTACACAATCTGTTTTTTCCATTTCCTACCCCCCCCACCAAAAAAAAAACCCATAGCAAACTGAAACTTCATTTCCTGCCAGTAGCTGTACAGCAAAGCATATAACCTCACTACTGAAAACATTCTCATTTACTCATATTAATAGTGGGGTCTTGTTCGTGATAAGACTTCTGGATGGACTTTACATTTTAGAATGGATATCTTCTTACACAATCTGCCATGGAAAATCAACCAGTTTAGTCTGGGGTTTAGAGCACATTTCCTCACCATTGTGCAGAGAGATTTTGCTTCTGGTGAGAATTTGGCAGAATATTCCTCCTGACCCTCCTTCACCAGCCTTTCCACCTCCTCCCGCTTGATCTTTCTCTTTCTCTGTTGAAAGGGGGACTGACCTTCTATCATCTCATAGAGCAGACAACCCAGTGCCCACCAGTCTGGGCTGAATGTGTAACGTTCATTCTTCACCACTTCAGGGGCTAAGGACAAAATAAATATAGTAGAAACAAAATATGAATAAAGAAAAAAAAGAGGAAATACCAACAATACTCTATAGAATAGGTTCTCAATCATGGTCCTCCAGTACCACTAACAGTGCATGTTTTCCAGGTCTCACAAGTGATATAATGGTGCGTGTATGTATGTATGTATATATATATTAATCTTCTGACAGTCAGTAATGACCACACAGGTGAAAAACAATCAATGCTACTTGAGGATCATCGTTGAGAATACGTGTTCTATAGCATTTCATTATGACTCCAAGTTACGAACCCATGTATCCTACAGTGCCCACTCTTCCTTTAATAGTCTGGCCCTCTGGGATGTGCACAGCAAGTCCAAGATCGGAGATCCGAATGTGTCCTATGGTAGAGAGAAATTCAACATAAATCATAATGACAAACAATACCTGCTCAAAAAATAATAGTAACATAGGGTTTAATACTGAGTAATAAAATTATTCTGTAGTTATAGAATTTCTCAATATCCAAGTTACTGCATCTTCTCAATGCACATCCCTATCGTGGACATAAAAATAGACAGTTCCATGTTCAAGTCCTGCACATGCATTGCTCTGTGGAAGGGTCTGCAGCCTCATATTGCTCATGCTCATGCAATATAAATGCCTCCCACCATCGATCAAATTAGTTTGCACAGAGTCAAGGCACATCCCATGAACAGAAAAAGCAATTGTATCAACACATTTTTGCAGTACAGACGAGCGACATACGTAAAACTCCTGTTAATATTTACCGTGTACATGTATTATGGAGAAAATGGTACACAGAATATTTCTTACCGTGGTCATCCAGCAAAATGTTTTCTGGTTTTAAGTCTCTGTCCAAAGAGAAAGTAAAAATTAGTTCATCCATAAAACAGCAACAGTGAAGGCACCAAACGCATAGGAAGCCTCTACAAGAACACAAACATTGCAATTGTACAATTATAGAACTTCTATTATATTTATACTGCATGCTGCATAACAAACCATGGTAAAATAAAGGATTTAACTACTCCAATAACCGCTGTACCTAATTTACCACAGTAATTGCACTATAGTCAATATATTTTTATAGTGTCCCCAGAAAGTCCCCAGGTTCAAGAGAAATGTGAAAATATATCAAATAATTAATTTTAAATTATTGTTAATTCTTATTCACTAAAAAGCAGGTGTAAAATGGATTAAATCCCAGTTTAGATAGAGACAGGAAACCAACTTCAAAGCACACTCATTTCCCTCTAAGCATGTACTTATCCCTTTTTCTACATGTCATCTCTGTATTATAGAAATTGGTAAACATGAACTGAAGGGAGAAGTAATAATTCATCATTTTCCTTTCCAGGCCTCTGTGGACCCTTTACAAGAATGACTTATTAAAGCTATTGTTTACCCTGTGCGTCATTTTACTGTAGGCCAATAACCTTGCCTTGCTTTTGTGACCACACTATACAGAGTAATGCTTCTGTATGTTAGTTATTTCTTTACATTCTCATAATCAATGTCACCATTCACACAAGTTATAAACAGAAAATGCTGTTTCATTATTTGTTAGCTTTATAAAACACATCTTATGTTGGACATTGATATTCTGGGCATGACTGGTGTATGTTGCCAATTGCTAATTTAGATTAAGTGAATTAAATAAATTAGTGACACATGAATATATTTCTAATCTCTATTTTACTCAAATTTGAGCTTCTCATGATTTGCATCATAGCATTACATTGTATACTACGCATACAAGAGAAAAGAGATTAAATATATCTACTGAAACAAAGGACTGGAATCCCCCAACTCACACGAATACTATATTCCCATAACTTAACCCTCCATATTCTGCAGCCTATGCCTTATTTTACATTACTAGAAGCATAACCCTTATGCTTCATATCCCGCAGCATAGCCTTATCTTCCCTTTCTCGAAGACCAATACTAAACCTCCCCAGTCCATCCCTGTAGCCAAGCTCGCCATAGGCCATCCAATGCCCAAGTTGTGTCGAAATTAGGAACGGGTACTGTTGAATTGAGGACATTTGGCATTATAGTGTATTAGTGTCAACATTCAGCCAGTTGGACCCTGTTTTAGTTAAGAAATGTAATGAAGTCACAAGCGCTGCCATCTGTGTGCGAGAACACACAGGAGAAATAATGGTATGGTGCCTCCTAAATATTACTTCTCATTGCAAAACTTTGTCCCTCTACATGTGTTTCCCACTCAGCACTCAATATTTTTGGGCTTACTTTAACTGAAGTCCCTTTCCTTACCTGTACACAATTCTCTCTTGATGTAGATCCTGAAGGCCACAGCAGATTTCTGCAGCATAAAATATTGATCGGTCCAGATCGAATCCATTCTCACCCATGTGATAAATGTGAAACTTCAAATCCCCTCCATTCATTAGTGTAAGCACCAGACAGAGGGCATCTTTTGTCTCATAGGCATACGCCAGGCTAACCTGCAGTGGTGTAAAAGTGACAAGTAGAAGAAGCAGAAAGCATCATAACATGGAACATCACTACTTCTTACAGTTTAATGTCATTATATACATTTTACTTTAATCTTTTTTATTCTAAGACAGTTACATATGAGATCTATATTACATGCTTAGGGAAAGTGAGGACATCCCATAGAACAAGCTGTAAAAATGGTAAGGAATTTAGTTGTTATGCATCAGTGTATGCAAAAGACTACAAAAAAATGAAATGAAATCAAGACAGACTAATGCCACTAATGCCACATTCAGCTTACCACAAAACACGTGGGCATTTCAGGAAATTCACTGGGTTTTCCGAAATTCCTGGGTGTTTGGCAGTAATCTGAACACCACCATTTTTCACACCCGAGTCTTTTTACTCAGGTCCTCGACCCGGGTAAAAAGAAGGGTTATTCTCGGGTAAGACCCAGGTCTCCCATAGTATGCAAGGGCAGACCTGGGTATCTGCATTCTCTGATTTTGGTGGGAAAACAAACAAACAAGCAAACAAATCCCAGGTCCATGGAGTAGCCTGAACAGCTCCATCAGACATCAGGAGGATCATTTCCACTGCAAATTCCTGGCTTCAAAAACAGGTTTTTGCCTGGTAGTAATCTGAACATGGTATTAGTAAATAGCCAATTGCTTCCTCCAACCATACTATAACCATGCTGCTTTCCCCTCTGGTGAGGAACAAAGGTCACAAAACTTGGTAAGACATAATTAAAGCCTAGCACATTTACAAAACGCAATAAATGTAAAGCTGTAAAATTGGATCTATACAAATCTTCATACCACAATAATTGAACACAATATAGCCTTAAATGCTTCTAGTGCATTACACTAAACATATATTCAACTGGCTCATCTTGCAATGGAACTCGGCCAGCAGGTTCTGCAAGTTAAGTGTGATAAACTCAAGAGTTCACCACAACGTCATACCACAAGCTTGAATTTGAAAAACAGCATAAAGTGACTACATTACAAGTATATGTTCTTTAAAAAAAAATTATAACTTGACATATTTGCATTTATTATCAGTGGAAGCTGGACATTATTTAAGAATTATGCAAATCCTTCAGAATAGGTAAAAAGCAGGGTTTGTAGAGGCCC
>JABWIB010002535.1:5498-38414 GCA_016617825.1 Platyplectrum ornatum | reverse complement strand
GAAAAAAAAAAAAAAAAAAGACACCCAGACATATATACAAGTATTCATGTTCTGCAGGTTCATAGCCCATAAAGGCCAAAGGAATTTTCTTTATATAATTATCCTTTAAATATAATACAGTAGAATTCATCTGTACATGAATAGCAGACAATAATTATATACATTATATTATTGTGTAGGTGGCTAGCCCACACATGGAAAAAGGTCTTTCTGGAAGACATGTTAGTGTTTATATGTATATACTTTTTGCCTAGCTATTTAAGATAATTGATATGGATGAAATATCATACACCCTGAACAATATTGCAATTGCCCTCCCTTACAGATGGATCTGTACTTACTACAAACCTGCTGTTCACTCTCTCTAGGATCTGTTTTTCATTTAATGCCATGGATTCTCCTTTCCTTTTCTTGATGCGTTTCTTCTCCATTTTTTTGCAGGCGTACATCTTTCCTGTTGCGCGTACTTGGCAGGCGCAGACCTGATAATAAAGACATGTCCATAAGCACATGGATTGTTATCCCTTCACAGAATCTCATCAACTTTAGATAAAATCCATCTGAAATTAATCTACATTGTAGGCAGAAAGAGAGCAAAACTCTTTATTATAATTCCAAGTCACACATACTTTTGGCAGCATCATAGTCCCCATCAGAATGTACCAGAAGTGTCATACCTCTTAAATCTGGATGGAACCCAATGCCTACTGAAGGTCTGCCCAACCTGTGGATTTCAAGGTGTTATAAAACTTCATGTCCCAGCATGCTTTAATTGCACAGATATAGTTGATACCTGACCAAGCATGGTGGGTTTCATAGTTATGCAACACCGGGAGAGTCACAGGTTAGCCAGGACTGTCCTACTGTATCGCACAGATGTGTGTGCAAGAGTAGAAAGCTAAATCAATAATCGTTTGCTGTCCTCCCGAAATCATAAAACAAATGTGTGGTACACACTGCTTTTGCATTTGTTTTTATAAAATGCTTATCGCACCAATCACACAATGGCCAACATTTTAGCAGTGTGTATAGTCCAACAATGCTGTCACACCATGTAAAACAGCACCTGATCAGTGTGTATACATGAATCATAAGCTCAAGAGATAGGCTATGCGCATTATTGTAGGCAAGTGGTTAGTTTGTAAATTGATAAGCAAACATTGATCTTGCAGCTGATCACATCCCACTTGCAAGCTAGGATCTGGTCCAAGGTTGCAGTTTTGATGTACACTCACTTCCTTCCCATCTAAACACAATAAAGATATGGCAAGTATTTTATAAACAAGAGGAAGGAGGACACCAGAATAATTATCATTTAAAGGCCAGGGTAGTCCAGCCTTCCAAGATGAAGTATCTTAGCATGTCCTTACTGTAACATTTAAATTCATCATCACTTCCAATAGGGCTCGCAAACACCACGTTGTTCATTGTATACATACAAACTGCATGGAAGTCTGAATCCAGATCTGTATTTGAAGCAGGTGCACGTGCTAAAAAGACTTGCATAAAAAAAACAAAAGCCCCAACAAACATTTTGTGCTAGTCTAAATCTGGGTCTAAATTTACTAAGCATGGAGATTGAAACGTGGGGATGTGGCCCATAGCAACCAATCAGATTCAAGCTCACATTCTCCAGTATTTAAAACGAAACGGAGAGCCTGAATCTGATGTTGCTATGGGCAACATCCACACCTTTAATCTGCCAGCTTAACAAATTTAGGCCCTGGTCTTGTATAACAAGTTTTCTAGAGCCACCTCCAGTGGATGGAGAAAACATAATTCAATATAAAAAAGATAAACAATCAGAAAACAGTTACAAAGCAAAGTATATCAGTGGATGTCTTACCTCTCCAAAACCCCCTTTGCCTAGTACTCTGTACTGGCGAAATGTATTCTTTGTGATCTCATCGCTAAAACGAATAGTAAACAAAGAATGAAAAGGAGACCCAAGCAAACCAGTGTGACTGAATGTAGGATTACCTCTCACCTCTCCAGCCATTTCCACTGCAGAAAGCGGTTGTAATATTGGCTGTCCAGGTAATCTGAAAATGGAGCCATGCTAAGGAAGTCATGAACAAGCCTAAAAGCAAAGAAAATACAAAACAAGAAAAGCAAGATATGATATAGGAGAATGCGATTTAGGTTTTCNTTAACTAGATGGACTATAGATAAAGCTTCAGAACTGTATGCTGCATGACTGTATGGATCCTCACCCACAACTTACTTGGAGCAGTCTTTAAAGAGTTCTTTGCATGGATTGTTTGCTAAACTTTCTGTGCAAGAAATAACCATTTGCTCAGGCACCTCTGTTATATGATCTTCACTCTAAACAAAAAACAATATTTTCTCAGAAAGGGTTTGCAACAGAATGTACAATACTGTGAATTAAAATGATACAATCATTCCTTGCCATCAATACAATTCACTGATAATTAATAAGACTGCAAGATCAGGGGGGGACAGCCGGGCCTACAGTCCCGGGCCCGGCCGTCCCTCCACCTCCCAGCAGTGGCCCGACTCCCTGCACTGGGCGCCGGCCACTGCTGGCAGCCAGCATTAAATCACATAGACGCCATTATTGGGCGTTTAAATAGGCCCGCTGGCCTCCCGCAGTGACGACGTCCTGCCGATATGTGGGGGGCCCGGCTGCCTGGGACTTCGTGAGTCCCGGGCCCGGGCAGTCGGGAAGGCGGCCCTGCCCCCAGCCCATTTACATGGAAATAACCTGCAACATGCTCTTGATGAACTGTATGATGAGCCAATAGGGCTGTAGCTCAGGCATTGTCAACCTGTCTGATACTTGGCAACACACAATGGCTCTTAAAATCTCACAACATCTAGAGAGGCAAATGTTGCTTTTAAATATTAAGTGCACATACAAAATTATGATATGATTATTATTTATTTTTTAAAATGATGTAAGTTTACACGACAGACGCAGATCAGGATGCATCTCTGCATAACACTATACACTAAGCCCTGTTAATAACAGATAATGTAAAGTAATGCTCACTACTACATTAAAGGATAATATCTTGTTTGGCAATTCAGTGCCTCACGTGTCTTATTCATAATCAGTGGATCAGGAAAGTATTCGCAGCGTTTTTCTTTTTTCCACATTTTTTTTTATGTTACAGCCTTATTCCAAAACGGAATAAATTCATTTTTTCCTTTAAGTCTACACACAATACCCTACAATGAAAACATGAAAGTTTATATGGAGCTTTTTGGAAATGTATTAAATAAAAAAAAACAAACAAACATGTACACATGTATTGTATTCAGCCTTAGCTGAATACTTTATTAATGCACCTTAGGCAGCAATTACAGCCTCAAGTCTATTTGAATATGATTTCTAGGCCGAAAGATGACCTTTCACCCCAGACTGGGGTCAAGAGTGCTCTGGAGCATGTTTTCACTATCCTGACTACTCTCCCAATTCCTGCNGCTGAAAAATATCCATGCAGCATGATGCTAAGACCACCATCACTATTGGCCTGGTGATGATTGGTGCCTGATTTGCTCCAAATATAATGCCTGCCATTCACACCAAATATTCAATCTTTGTCACATCAAACCAAAGTATTTCGTTTCTCATGGTCGAGGAGTAGTTCAAGACTAGGTGTGCTGCCATTGCCGTGAATCAGACCTGTGTGGTAGGGTGGCGAGACGCAAAATCCTGAGGAATGGCTTGCGTCTGGCCCCTCTACCATAGAGGCCTGATTGTTGGATTGCTACAGAGATTTGGGTCCTTCTGGAAGGTTCTCTGCTCTCCAGACGAAAGCTGTAGCTCTGACAGAGTGATCACAGGGATCTTGGTCACCTCCCTGTCTAGGGCCCTTCTCCCCACGATCACTCATTTTATATGGCCAGCCAGCTCTAGGAGGAGTCCTGGGTGTTCCAAGCTCTTTCCATGTACAGATGATGCAGGTCACTGTGTTCATTGGGACCTTCAAAGCAGCAGATATTTATCTGTCCCTTCCACAGATTTGTGCCTCAAGGGAATCCTCAAGGGAATCTACAGACAGTGTGAATTCATGCTTGGTTTGTCCTCTGACATGCACTGTCAAGTGTGGGACCATATATAGTCCGGTGTGTGTCTTTCCAAATCATGCCCAACCAACTGACTTTACTACAGGTGGACACCAATTACGCTGTAGGAACATCTCAAGCAGGACCAGTGGCAACAGATCTCATGTTGAGCTTCATGGCAAAGGCTGTAAATACTTATGTACGTGATTTTTTTGTTTCAAAAAAACAAAAACATTTTCCGATTGTCATTATGGGGTATTATGTATATAATTCTGAGGGAAAATATAATTAAACAGAATAAGGGTGCAACAAAATGTGGAAAAAGTGAAGCTCTTTGAATACTTTCCAGATGCACTGCCTACATTTGATAAGAACCAGGTAAAGCACTACAGTAAAATTGTCACAAGAAGCAATCATCAGGCGCCAGGTCAAATGATCATCCACATTCCACATAGGTACAAAGACACAGAGACACTTATCATAACATGGTATATCCGAAGTAGGATCACACTTGAATGATTAATACACAGAAAAACCTAAACCACACCAAAGCAGCAGGGGCAGCTACTATACATCATCACAATATAAGTCATCACAAATGTGCAGAATATCAATAGTGCAGAATTGCAATCATTAGCATCCAGGTATTAATCCATAAAGATAAGGTTCAGATCCTCACAAATGGACAAACAAATCAATTTTTTTTAGGAGCACCAACCACTTGATCACCGACTACAGATACACAGTCCACAGTATCTAACAGCTGTGTCGAGGTCACGGAAGGACTCTAAAGTTGGCCACACATGGGAACGACTTCGTTCCCGTGGATAATCGCCAGCGACAAACGGGGACGAACATCCTGGCCATCCACGGGAACGATGTCGTTCCCATGTTGGCCTATGGGGCTTTTAAAAAAATACATAAAAATAAAAGAAATAAATTAAAATAAAATAAACTCACCTGTCAGATGTCTTCGCTGGGCACCGCAGCGGNGCCCAGCACCTTCTCCTGTGCGGCGGCGTCTCTGACCTGCACGGAGAGGACGCTGTATATGCGTGACCCCGTCACGTACATACAGCGTCCTCTCCGTGCAGGAGAGAGACGCCGCCGCACGGGAGAAGGTGCTGGGCTCCGCTGCGGTGCCCAGCGAAGACATCTGACAGGTGAGTTTATTTTATTTTAATTTTTTTCTTTTTTTTTATGTATTTTTTCTTTTATTTTTTTTTTAATAAACAAACGAACATCGAGATCAATCGGGAAATCCGATTGATCTCCGACTTCGTTTGTTTGAGTTCCCCGGCGTTTAGTCGCCGTTGGGAACTTTCGGTCCTGGCCATACACGTGCCGAATTTCGGCCCATGTGGGCAGCTTTAGAGCATGCTGCTGCGCTATTGTATGTAAAGACTGCATTATTCATGTTATGCACATTTGTGATGATATAGATTGTGACGTGTACAGTAGCTGCCCTTTGCTGCCTTGGTGTTTACATTTTTCTGTGGATTGATCACTCAGGTGTGATACCACGACAGTGCCTGTTTTGTTTCTGATAATAGTGTGCGGTCTTTGTAAATTATGTGAAATTATATTATAATATATATATATATATATATATATATATATATATATATACACACACACACACACACACACACACACACACACACACACACACACACAAGGTGGAGAAGCCTATGAACTACCTAAACTAGTTAGTAAATAAGTTAAATTACATTTTTCTACTGCTGTATAACAAACATGACATACGTTTTTAGACTTTCCTTGTTTCTCAACCTGACATGACCTGCAGGTTCTCCTTGAAGTGAATCTGTTTGACAGTTTCCAGTCTCTCGTAATCATGGTAACAGACATTGGCTGAGCTCTGGTTTAAGCAATACCCTGTTCAGATTGCCTGAAAAACCTGGGTTGTGTTCAACACAGGTAAAAAGCAGGATTATTCCAGGTTCTGACCCAGTTCGCCTCCAGTGTGAATGGTGCCTACCTGGGTTTTTCAACCCAGGTTTCTTAGAAAGGAGCTGATAGGAGGTTTTAATCATGTGATGCATTTTTACAAAAGTAAATTAAAAAGTCAGAAACAAAGGAAAGTTAAAGATTTCTAATGATTATACAGCATCTGTTCTTATTCCATACCCTGCCTTATTTTATTGCATGTGTGTTATCATAGCATCTACTGCTTATTATAAGTATCTCAACATGTTCTAATGCAAAGGGATTTGGGAACAAATCATTGGTAAATGTGGAATTGGAAGTCACCTCATTGCATTTAACATCCGCTTTAAATGACATGTTTTAAAGCCATATTTTGCATTTGCCTTAAGCTCAGTAACTAAATGAAATGCATATATAACAACACTGCACGGTTTCTAATAGACACACAATAATGTTGTTTGCCCACATGAAGAATGCTCATACTAAATAGTAGGATTTACATTTTCCAATAGGTAATTCATGTACATACAACTACTGACCTGATTATATACATATTCAAATATACCAGTGTTGGTGTGACATACCAACAAACACCCAATACAAAAAAGTTGGGGTCAGGGACGATTCTGCTTTGTGAAAGATTGACATCATATAGAACAATTAAAACGTCCAACAATTTCACCACTACTTACTGTGCTTGAAAGATATTTCTCGATCAGCAGCTGCCCGCATTCTTTACGCTTCTCATCTGGCGACACTTCATACTCAGCCTACAGACAAAATTGAAAATCACCATGAGATTACATGATGCAACAGATATCATTATAAATATATATAAATATATACAACGACCCCCGCTCAGTCCTACCACAGCATCAAGAAAGCGGACACATCGAATCAGCTCCGGACGAGTCTCACAGAACTGCCGGAAAAGCAGACGCCCGATTGGTTGACGGTCACAGAGACTATGATAGTCATGTTCTAGGAGTCAGAGAAATAAATGAGGTTGTCGTTACGCTTTGCTCAATAAATGTTAGGAGTGAAAACCTCTCACATTCACAGTCACACGCTCACTGACGGCACAGAAACACAGGGAAACTAGAGTGGGCAGAATAAAAAGAGTGGTTAGGAGGTTTAGTGCAACAGTAACATTTGCAATATGAAAGCGCAGACATTATAAGCTTATATACACTGATAAAGAACATTTACAGACACTAAACTAGTATGAAATGTACAGTCACACAGGGAGAAAATGCAAAACCATTTAGAAACGTTTTTCATAAGTTGATGCTTGTTTTCATTATTTCATTGCTATACTTAATGTATGTAGTAATATATGGACTACCATAGCAACTTGGACATTGGAATACCACAATGGACTGTGTACTATGCCCTTTATATATGAAGCGGTGTCAGAATGGTCTTACAGGCTGACTATGCTCCAGAAGGGGACCCGGGAGTGCTCCACATTTGGGGGTGGGGGACCTTCACCCCCTTGCTCCCTTATGCTGAAGCCTATATACATATATATCTCATAAGAAGAGCGCTGGCAGATTGCATTAAACCATCTGTATGTTGCAGCAATAAAACATGATTGAGGATAAGAAAGTACTTAACTTACCCCCTAAAAAGAGGGGGTTCTATGGAAACATTACATGTGTTAAGAACAAGTACCCCAGGCTTTTCACACTCACATGTGCAGATGAAAGGGCATAAATATACATCACAGTTGTGGAGGAAGTGGTAAGAGGAAGCAATGCAATAATCTTAGCCAACACTGTAACTGTGCAAGGAAATTTCTTGATACTAATATTGCAAACACACATTAACCTCTTGTACGCGCACAGAAAACCCACTCACCAAGTGTACGCCTCAACTCCTCGCATTCGCTGATATGCGGAAACTGCAGCATCTGTCGCCATTTTTTGCTCTTTCCTTTTCGATTTCCCCCGCCACCTATAGATAGCAGATGACAAACGTCATATATATATAGATACGTATTCAAATGTCGCATTAGGTCTGACTAGTGCTCAAACAACTTATAGGAAAATACTGTTGTCATGCAAATACATGAAAATGACCACCAACATCTTGCATTTAAATTACCGACACATGGTCAACAATAGAATTTTGCATTCAATACTTAAGACGTGCGCTTGCAATAAGATTTGGTGATTGGGTAACGTCAGTGTTGTAGTTTGCAAATAACAGCATCACATTGCCATCTGGACAGGATAAGGTTAACTTATCGATACGGATGTTAAGCTAAGAGCCACTTAGCCACTAAGATACACAGGCATCTTTGTTTTTACCAATTACATCCATAATGATATTTCCCCAACCCAAGTAAAAACATTTGAATGGCAGCATTCCCAATGCACATGATGAGTTGCTATTTAGTCAGCGGCTCCCTCAAATCTACTGAAAAGTAACAATTATTTTTGATGTTCAGGGCAGTGGTCAAAGTGGGAATTCGGAAGGGGGGGGGGAAGGGGGTGGACATGGACATTGAGAAGTGGGGGGGGACATGAACATTGAGAAGTGGGGGTGGACATGGACATTCACAAGTGGGGGGGACATGGACATTCGGAAGTAGCGGTATATAAACACAGAATATAATAGAAGTCAATGAATATTTAGAGTTATCAGTGACATCAGTGGGAGAAGTGCCGGTATGTCATACCCCCGTATACCCCCTCACTTCCAGCCCTGGTCAGGGTACTCATCACCTGCATACATATACCATGCATATAACATGGATAGTAGTAAAACAAACACTGGAGATGCTCAAGCACACACATCACCCTGGCTTCCAGCATAATATATGAACATAACAGTCCTGTTTACACCACACCACACCTATAGCCAAATACACACTATACACACTAATGTACACAAGTATAAAGGAGTGCATGCAAGCAACTGGCTTCCAACTTGTGCCTATGTACCTGTGGCGGCCCGGCCATACCTACCTTCCCTGGCTTTCAGCAGCACGGTGTTGGCCACTATATTCTCTAGCTCCATAGGTCGGCCTGGCCGGGGGCTCCGAGCCTCGGGCGGCCACTCACTTTCTGCTAGAACCCAAGCACCCTGCTGCCAATGGCAGGCCCCACCCACCTCCGCCAATCAGCGCTCCGCCGCACCCCCGGACACGCCGCTGATTGGCTGCCGCCTGCAATCTCTAGTAACTGTTTTCCTGTCCGCACGGCTCTTATCGCTGTCAGGGGCTGCTGTACTGGAGGGCTGAGCCGTATGGGCGGAATCCTCGGCCGCATCGCTTCTCCCACTGGACGTATGGAATGTCACTAGATGCCGCCCCTAGTTATGTTTGTGGAACCCATGGGGACACTAAGCCCTACTCTAGCGCTGGTGAAAGAGGAGTGTGGTGACGTCAGGCGTGGCCATGTGTTGGTTGGCTGGCTGGGAGCTGTCAGTGAGTGAGTGGCTGGCACGGTGACAGTGTCATAACAGTGCATTCTGCTGCAGCTGGAAGCACCTCGGGTCTTTTAAATGCGCCACATGGGTTCAATAGGGGCACAATACCCCGGAATTTATGTGTGGTGTATTAGGCAGGGTTATCGACATAACCCGGGGGTAGGCAACGTATGACTCTCCAGGTGTTGTCAAACTACAAGTCCCAGCATGCAAAGCATCTGGAGAGCAACAGGGTGCCTACCAATGCACTAGAGGATTGCTTTACCCTATTATACCATAAGGTTAGGCTACCTGTTGCACCCCCTCCAAATTAGAACTACAAGTTCCAGCATGCTTTAACTGCATAGGCGTAGTGGATGCCCAACAAAGCATGCTGGGACTTTGACAACACCTGGAGAGTTGACTTAACCAACATTTTCAGGACATTTCAGGCAATTCTCCCGGGACACTGGGAGAGTCGGCCAATCTCCCAGATCCCAGGCTGGAGTCAGTGAATGTAGATGGGTGTTATGAACGGGCAGGGCTTGATTATGCCATGACTACCCATTCATAGCAAATTCATCTAGGGGACAGGTGTGATTTGCAGCAATCCAACCTTTGCCCATCCAACCTCGCTGCCAACTTTTTGTTTCTCCCGAAAGCCAACCATGATGTTAGGCTTTAGGAACCTCATATACATTATAATATATTCTTTCACATAACTTTTATAATCCTAATACGTGCATTATATCTACACAGCTCTAGTATATGCTACATACTTTACATTTGGAAAGCTTTTAAAAATCCTGTGATTGCCACTGTTATTCAGCAGGGTACTATTGTGGAGCACACATGGCATTAACCCATGGTTGCCAACTCTCCCTGAATATCAGGGAGACTCCCTGAAAAGTGGCTGATCTCCCTGACTCCCTGAAGTGCTGGATAATCTCCCTGATGCTCATTCAGGTGAAGAAGACATTGTGTTATGATGAAAGAATTTATAAATGGGGACCTATTTCTAGAATGATACATTTAATCAAGTAATAGGGCACTATGTAATACCGGCACGCCAGTCTATTCAAGTGTTACAAGCCATAAGAAACGTAAACACCAACATAGACCTGTGGGTTCACACTCACCCCATAATTGATTTTGGGACTGTACCTCATTACTTTGTCTGTATTGAGGTGTGAGGCCTCAGAATGTAAACTTGTTTGAGTTGCTTGAGTGTGGCGAGTCCTTCTCTCTTTGAAAGATTTTAAATGAGTAATACTAATGGAAAGAAGATTGCGATAAATGAGTCACTAAGCCTTTTCTTTCACATAAACCTGTGATTTTCTAATACATACAAGTAATGGAAGATGAAGTGAGCAAGGAAAATACTCTGTATTTATTTAATTCATGCTAGAGATATGTGGAAAATGGCATCAGTATAAATAAGTAATCTATCATACATTATTGATGAAGTAAATAGAATCAGAGTTCTGTTGTATCATTTACATTGTGCTTTCAACATATTTAAATACACGAAAATGCAAAAGAATTACAAAACTTCCCATTCAAATACTTAAGATTATTTACTTTACAAAAGGTCATAACTATTCCAGTTTCAATCATATTTACTGGGGCATTTTGACATTTTAAAAATAAAACAACAATCTTAATTTTAATATATTTATTTTTAATTATTGTTAAATAATACCCTGTTCACATTACCTGTAAAAAGCTGGGGTTTTCATGAAATTGGCCCCGGCTTTTTGTAAGTAATCTGAACTGTTTTGTTTTTTGTTTTTTTGTTTTTTAAACCTTATATTTACTAAGCGGTGAGATTGCATAGCAACCAATCAGATTCAAGCTCACATTCTCCAGTGTGTAAAATGAAACTGCGAGCTTGAATCTGATTGGTTGCTATGGGCAACATCCACACTTTTTCAATCTCACTGCAATCTTGCCACTTAGTAAATATACCCCGCTGTCTATTTAGCCAGGTGTAGCCAATGTATAACATCTGCAATGTGAATGCCTCACTGTGTTCCATATGAACGAGGTATATTTGATGCAGTATGAACAAGATTTAACAACTATAGAATGATGATGCAATTATAATTATGACAATAAACAATCTAGTCACTTCTTATTGGATGATTTTATATGATGCTTCCAGCTGTGTTTTGCTGTGCAGTCATCTTTGTTTTACTGCTATGTCATTGACATTTGTATTAGTCCTGTAGGATAGACATGTTTGATTTAGATATTCACTAGTAAAAAGTGCCATTTCATTTGTATTGATGCTTGAATATCTTTATATTTTATATTTAAACTGTGAGATTATCATTTATGTATTTATGTTGTGATCTGCTACTAACACTGCACCAGATCCAGAGTTTGAATGTAATAGAGTGATTGAATGTAGTATAGTTAAACCTGGGCAAAACTAAACTGATGTGCATGGGTCTAAATCATTAGATTGCAAGGAGATTAAAAAGTGGAGATGTTGCCCATAGCAACCAATAAGAGTCGAGTCACATTGTCCAGTATGTAAAATGGAACTGCAAGTTTAAATCTGATTAGTTGCTATGGGCAACATCCCCACTTTTAAATCTTCCTGCAATCTCCCTGCTTAGTAAATTTAGGCCATGGAGTCTACATCTGGTCCACTCTTTACAACAGATACAATTTGCTGGTTCGCTATATGAATTACAGTAGGTTACAGTAGGTATAGCATTAGGTATAGTATTAGCTATACAGTAGGTATAGCATTTTTAGTTTCTGAACCTGCAATATAGGAGTCATTTGTTAAATGCATCAATATTGTTATAAAATGTTACACATTGTTGACAGATGATGTTGGATGACTGCCCTTCACCCCTGCAGTGTTTAGCAGAGGTAAAGGGTGAATGCCCTGGATTTTACATGCACATGCACTTTAGGCTTCCTGCAAAAACTAACCTTTGTCTTTACTATACACTTAGTACGTCTCTGTGTAGAAACCATGAAGTGTCTCTCTTTTCTCTGCTTGCTTGCTTTGCTGGTCATTGTACAGGCTAAACCGGTAAGTACCTGCTAGATGCAGATATACAATTAGACAGCACATAAGAAACGCTTATCTAGTCTTTCGACTCTTTTTAATGTCCATGCTATATGTTTCTTACAATTGGACCCATTGAGTGATGTATTAGAACTGGCGTATGTTGGTTAGGTAAGAGGTAAATTCATGTTTGCCACAATTTTCTTATGGTTCAGTTCTCAAAAATCATGTAGAGATCACCTCATTATGGGGCCGATTCAGTCCCTCGCGAAGACGGGAAAAAATGCGAAGTGCGCTTTTTCCCGTCTATTACGGGGACTGAAACCTTGCGTCTTTTTGTACGCACCTCTATGAGGTGCGAACGAAAAAAACACGAGTTTTCCTGCCTTACGAAAACAGCGTAAGGCAGAAAAAATTTGCGCGAAGGGGATTGAATCGGCCCCTATATAACATTATAATATATATATATATATATATATATATATATATATATATATATATATATNTATATTTATGAATATATAGACAGCTTGCAGCATGCTACCTGGAGTGGAATACAAGTGCTAATTAATGTACTTTGGCATGTAATGCACTTTGGATGCAGGTTAGTATAGACACAGAGATCTATTTGCTGTAGTGGTCATTAAGGAATTTCCTTCTTATTCTATGTTGTATTGTTACAGAGACATAAAGAAAATAGGAGAGAAAACCCTGGGTTAGGTGAGATAAACTTTCGATTTTTCATTATTTTATTTACTTAGTCATATTGCAAAAAAATCCATAATACATCTTCATCTTGTATAATCCCCAGTTCTAACAGAGAGTGGCCAGTTGTGTCACTTCCCTTTTCGTCATGCTCGCATGCTACACTACTCTTGTATCAGAAGAGGAAAGCATGGTCACAAGCCATGGTAAGGCTATACCTCATTATATAACTTGATAAGCATCATGTGTTAGTAGAGGAGTGGAGTTTTACGGGGAACTGCGGAACTTACTATGTTTCATAATGTGAAGTTTGATGTACATACTATGTTTCATAATGTGAAGTTTGATGTACATAAAATGAAATTATATATGCGTGTGTGTGTACATTTATGTATTTATTTATTTTATGACACCCTGTCCAACTTGTATGTTGCAAAAGAGAAACTTTGCACAAAGTTGATACATGCACAAAACATATGTATATGTGTTCCACACAATTTATAGATACAATGGAATGTTAAATAAAAACCACTCTCAGCACAAAATCCTAATTAATCAGTATATATTACCCCTTTTCCACCAAAAACCCAGGTAAATTCCAGGGTTTTATACCCTGAAAATTACCCAGGTCAACACCCCCTTCCCCACCGAGTGTCAACCCAGGTTTTTCCCAGGCAAGCATATCAGGATCTACAGTAGGTATAATAAAGTAATAGTCAAAAAGTCATGCATTTAAAATGCAAAAAAGTTCAATAAAGCATTAATGGAACTACATTAAGACAACTGAATAAGAAAGTGATCTCACTGTCATTGTATTGTGTGACTTAAGGGTAGCCAAGCAGTATTATAAGCAATAAGAAAGGTGAGTCAGATGTTTGACTGCATAAGGAGAGGAATTGGTAGCAGAAAGAGAGAAGCAGTGATAACAATTATAGGCATTGCTAGGAGCTAATTTAGAATATTTCGTTTTGGTGACGATGGCCGATATTTGCTAAACTGCATGAATGGAAAAGTGGAGATGTTGCCCATGGCAACCAATCAGATACACGTTGACAACCAGAACTAGATTAAGGATTGTCGGTGGCCTCTGGGCAATTAATGTATGGGGGTCCCTGCACACTATATATTTTATGCAGTCTGAAAGTTTGCATTTCAGTTATGCAGGCTCATCTGACAATACCTATGATCCTCCACGTATGAAACAGACACACGGCAGGGAGGATGGCAGCCAGTGTCATCCTCCTAGGCTCACATTATCAGGGCTGTTGGCACTGTCAGCTGTGCTTTGCAGATGTTTATGGACTCCCTATTTGTGGGAGCCCCCTTAAGTGTAGGGGCCCCAGGGCTACAGCCCCAGTCTCCCAATGGTTCATAAAGCCCAATCTGCAACAACTGTTTACCATTCTCACAGTTTAGTAAATATAGGCCCATATCTCCTAGTTCTAGAGATTGTATCTCCTAATCCTGGATACCATATGGGTTCCTGGATTCCAGAAGGACATACGTACATGTAAAAGAAGTGCACCTAATATGTTCCATGACATTTGTAACAAAACAAAGACAAGAGACAGTTAACATGTATATCATGGAAATGAAAAAGACTACTGTAGGTTTCTTTGTTCTATGGTATTAGTGCCTACTTAGTTCACCTACTCTTTATTTATATTATTTGGGTGACACTTTGTAGGTCATAGGTAGCAGCATTATATTAAGCAGACCATTATTGTTTGTGAATTTTGTATAGCTTGGAGCAGAGAAGGATCAAGTGTCATAAATATGATAGTAACTTTTAGTAGTACATAGTAATAGTAACAAGGGTCATAAGTATGTTATTAAGTTTCCTTGATGTTACAGAAGTAATACATAAGTACTGGATTCCCTGCTGTGTTCAGCTGCCTATGTTACAAGGGAAGACCTCTCCTCTTACACACACAAACTTACAAACTGTGGAACCTACTTTAAAATTTCCATACTGTTCCCACATTAGATGGTTACAACACATAAACTTCGACAAGGTTTAATGGCTGACACTTTACCTGACTGTACTATTTAAATACTTCCATTTATGTTTTCTGTCATTGTGACCTGGATATGGTGCACTGGATATGGTTTGCCATTGTGACTAGAAAGCAAACCTGGATATAGTGCACTGTTATAATTAGTACCTACTTTCTAGGTATAATTAAAAGAAATAGGTGAGTAGTAATTTTCCTTTATATGTTCGGTTAAGCTGGCCAAACAATAGAATAATAATTGTGTCAATTTACCAATTATCATGAATCGACTCAATAATCTTTCTGGTGTGAGGCTCAGACAAATTCATCAGATTATCTTCCCAGAAAGGCTGATTGTTTGGAATTCTCAATTTATTATCGCCCCTAGGATGATATTTGGAGCCTGTACCTACACCCCACAAGCAATTTTCCCCCACATTTGGCACCTACCTGCTGCGGAGTCCAGGTAGGTACCCTCAGACATTTTGGTTCCCCCAGCATGTCTGAGGGTACAGCTGTAACAGCTTACAGCAAACACACTGGGGCAGATTCAATCACGCTTTGCGCGTTATTTTACCTCGAGGCTCATAGAGCCGAGTATAAAAAGACAGTCGTGTGCTGTGCCATAACAGACAGGAAAAAGCACACAACCAGCTTTTTACTGTCTTCGCGGAACATTGAATTAGCCCCACTGTAGCAGCCAATCATAGCAAATCGCCTGCAAGAGCCTCCTGTCAATCTGAGTAGGCCCTACCTCCCCACTGCAATGAGTGGCGCCTGATTACCGTACAACTCCTGCTGGCAGCGGTAAACGTATGCCCAGCTCTACGTCACCATAGCATGCACTATGTTAATGAAAGATGGAATCAGATAGTTTGCTATGTCTAGCATCTCCATATAATATTCCCCTAAGCCTCCACTAAGCTTTTCAAGTTGCTCAATCTTATCTCATGTGAAAAAACAACAGAACATGTCTTACTTTATCCTTATTTATTCAACTAACATAAATAAGCCAACATAAAGAAGCCATGTGTGACAAAGCAAATATATCACTTTGTTGAACTACTTTCAGCAGCAATTACTTATAGTAAGTGTGTTTTTTATGTATTTATAAGACTTCCATCATGTTAAAGGAATTCGGGAACTGCTTACAACTCTGCTTTACAAAAGCTACAGCAATCTGAATCTGTACCTGTATCAGTGTTCAGGTTACCATGCATAAGAGATCACTCCCCTTCGCTCGCCCCTTTAAAGAATGACGTTCTGGACAGGTGTCCATAGCCCTATCTTAATTTATCCGCTTGGGTCTACTTTCTTAAGGATCACTTAAGTCTCCTAACATACATAGAACAGGATGCAACAATATTAAGTTCTGTATCCTGGGGATTGAGGTCCATGTTGCAGGGTAGAATAGTGCTCATGTGCGCTTAAAAATGTGCTTGTTTTCCACGCTGAGAGTGCAAAAAAGTCTGGATCTGGTCCTAGGAGTTGAAGAGGTGCAGTACGTATAATATAATAAAATAAAATAGATTTAGAGCATGGTTTGAACAGACATCCAATTATAAGCAGTTAACCAATTAGAAGTTACCCAGGGTTTCCAATTCACCCTGAACTTCCGGGAGACTTGGATGAATTGGATGGGCAGGTCCAACCCCCATGTTACCTAAAGTTACCATAAATCCCCAGATACACCTTAGAGTTGACTGTGTATTGACCTCTACTGATTTCTTGTTTAGAATACCTAGGAAAATGCCTGTGGCTTTAAATTCTGCAGAGTGTTTACCTGCCATTCAGGTTTTGTGACCAAAAATAAACCCTGTCATCATGTCTCCATCAATTCTCTGGTATCAGTTTGTTGTGATGACAAGCTGTTTATGATTGTTAAAATAGCATTCTACATTAAGACCAAAACATTTACTGTGTCCTACAAACCTATCCCATACAATGATTGCTTTAAAGAAGTTTCTGTTTCAGTCACACATTGGCAGTCTATGGGCCACACTCAGATTTGCACTCTCATGACTTACACTCATGACTTACATTCATGACTTACATTGTCTTGGACAAAACCATGTTGAATTGCAGGGGGTGGAGCGGGGGGGGGGGGTTAAAATGAATGTTAGTGTTTGCATGCAGGGAAAATGCTTTATCTTTTCATTTTTTTTTCATCTTTTCACACAGATACCATACTTCCCAACTTTTAAGGTCCAGGCCGCGGGACACATAAGCTCCGCTCCCTGACCCACCCGACTCTGCCCCATGACCCGTCCGACTCCGCCCCTGGAAAACCCCAACTCCGCCCCTGCCCACCCCTGTTTGATGTTGTGACTTGCGGAACCATATTGAAAAAAAAGTTTGTCCCCTTAGCGGGACAAACTGCAAAGCAGGAGGGACAGCAGGACAGTCCCCCAAAAGCGGGACAGTTGGGGGGTATGAGATACAGACCAGTGTTACTGTTACACTGTTCTTAGACTTGTGCATCTACTGATTGCAATTAATAAAATTTACCCCCCCCCCCCCCTGCAATTCAACATGGTTTTGCCCATGCGAGTGTAAATCTGAATCTGGCCCTGTGATTGGATCTAGTTCATCAGTTATACCACGTTCAGATTACAAACCCACATATACCCGGGTTTTTGCAGGGGCACACAGAAATCTGTCCATTCAGATGACAGTTTTGACCTGGCAATTTTACAGTATTAGGGTTAATTTCCCAGGTCAAGACTAACCTGAGTGGAAAATTGGCAATATACAGCATATGAGCAGTGATTGGCTGATTTCAGTGATTGGCTGTTTGTATACAAGTTTGCTCACAAGAGGTGAATGCACAGTGCACTTCTTTCTCACGGGTGGACTTGGCAGCATCAACATCATAGTTGTGCCATAAGCACCTGAATGGATGTGCGGATGTAAAGTTTTTGCCTACTCCCCCACCTTGCATTCTGTGGGTGAGTGTGGAGGAGGAAAGGCCGCCCTATTGGACGGATATCATAGTTCCATAGAGCCGTAACATCTGGCACTGGCTGCAATAGAGAACACCTGATTCTTGATCTTTTATTACAGTTTAAAATGGTTAAAGGGGCCATGTCTAGGTGCATGTACATATTGAAACACAGTAAGAACAGAATTGTAATTTGGGGGTCCCTAAGAAGAAAGAAATATTTCACTAACATTGGATACTAAACATAGGGCAACATTTTTTACTTTAAGCGCTTTGGGAATGGCCCAACAAAGCTTGGAATTTTGCAATAATGTACAGGGTAACCCTGCTCAATCTGCAAACAAGCAGTGGTTGGGGAAGATGTTGACTTTGCTCTAACTGGTTAGCGTTACAAGCAAATCTGGGACTTTTTTTTTACGCACTTCGGCCACAGTACCCGATGACACGCGAAGGCAATGAACTTTCAATTCGGTCTAAGATCAGTTTGACTTTCTGTGTGATGTCGTTCCTAGACAAGAGGGTTCCCATGCTGGTCAACGATCGTTGGAAAAGGTTGATCACACAGTTAACATCAGCTCCTTCATTGGGATCAGGACCCATGTTTTTTCAGTTTTTGCAAATAACATGCACGAACCAGACACCTTGCAGGGATAATCTCCAAATGGTACCTTGAGCCGCACACGATCACTATGGCCATCTGACACTCAGCCATTCCTGTGATCTTCAGGATAGTGGAAACGTCTCTCTGTATTCTATAAACTGCTGAGCCACTCTTCTCTGGTTGCACCGCTAAATCCAACTCTATCGGTGTCTCACAGCACACCCTCTGCCCTTCTGGTGTACTGATTGGTGATTTCTCCCTAGCAACCGTCTCCACCTCCTCCAAGGTCTTAAGCTTCTCGAGTAGTGAATTTCACTGGACACCCATCTCCACTGGTAGCTCCACAACACTCTCCTCTCCCTGAACCAACTTCTCTCTAGCGGTCTCCATTCTCTCTCCAGGGCCTATATTTACTAAGCAGGGAAATTGCAGGGAAATGTGAAGAGTGGAGATGTTACCCATGGCAACCAATTAGATTCAAGCTCTCAGTTTCATTTTACATACCGGAGAATGTGAGCTTGAATCTAATTGGTTTCCATGGGCAACATCCCCATTCTTCAATCTCCCTGCTTAGTAAATATCGGCCAAGATCTTAACTTTTGCTCGCTCTCTCCCTCCCGTTTTCCTTCTCCAGAAATTATAGATTTTTCATGGCCATGTAGATATTAACTCATTTAAGGGTAAGGGCGTTGCTTGCTATTGTACATGGCCGGATCAACTGGTTCTAATTAGCTGAATACCCTCCCTCCACAATTGAACTTTTAACCCCCTACTTGGGCTACACAGGGTCTCTCTGGGGTAAAAACAAATATAAAAAT
The DNA here is from genome assembly GCA_016617825.1 of Platyplectrum ornatum. Taxonomy (NCBI): domain Eukaryota; kingdom Metazoa; phylum Chordata; class Amphibia; order Anura; family Limnodynastidae; genus Platyplectrum; species Platyplectrum ornatum. The sequence continues at coordinate 18,934 of JABWIB010002535.1, read as the reverse complement.
GCTCTATAGTGGGCACCTATGGATCAACGTATATTCTTATTTTCCCAAAACTGTTAAAGTAACCTGCAGGAAAAGGAATTGGAATTGTGAGGACATAAGCATATGCAGAAGGACAACAGAATGGTTGAGTCATTATGTGAAGGTGCAAATGATATGTAACATCTGTTGATATATTTTTGCCCCCCAGCTATTTGTATTCCTTAAAGGTGCCATTGTTACAGTGTTTACAGCAAAGGCTGATTGACCTGGTAATTGTATAGCATGGTTGCTGGACCAGTTTGTCAAAAAGCCAACAAAACTTTTCAGTAATGCTGATGACTGAAAAGTATTGAAAGTCAGTATACACAGGAGATTAGAGCTCCAATATGCTGACCCCACAGGGTGGCACAGTGGCGCCAAGGTTCGGCGAGGGTGAATGCGCTGCACTATTTTCCCAGCCATTTTGTCAAGAGCCAGGAAAAATGTACCCAGCACTAGAAATAGAGGATGACAAAAAACATCGCTTTGGAAAGTGTAGTTTTAGGATCCAGTAAATAAGAGCAGATGTAAGGGAATATGAGGTACAGTAAGGGAATACCCTACTTGACTTGACTCACACTGGGCCTGGCGGGCTGGAATAATAGGTGTAAAAACAGAGGCAAGTAATCCCAATAGAGGAGCTCTGAATCCATATGAAAAGTACAGAGGTATTCGATGCAAACTGATGGCTGGCAGCAGGGAAAGGATACCCCCCAGCTACTATGACTAGAGGTTAAAGACAGACAGAGCAGTTGGGCAGCTTCCCCTCCTTGCCTCCCAGCTGCCAGTCGTGGCGTTTCATCAGAATTATGGATTGCACTGCACTCTGCATGGTTAAAGTAATCCATAAATCACAAGGCAGAAGAAGGTGTGTTCCAAGAACTGCAGTCTCCTGAATGGGAGCAACCAAAAGCCAGCAACCCTGAAGTATCGTTAATGTAAACTTTGTGCCAGGTCCCCAGAAATTTCAAAAGGGGACTATATATCCAGGACTGGATTAAGGTTTGTGGGGACTATAGGCAACTAAACCTTTGGGGACCTTGCTAAACATTAACAAACAGGGGACAAACCGTAATAGACATAAAATTCTCTTTTCTCTTACAAAAAAGACAAATCAGACTTATACACAGACTGGCACTGGAGATTTGTTAGAGTACATACATATATACAGTGGAAGTATATAAGCCCTAGTGTAATAATGTACAGTATCTAGCCACATAGTACGTTTTGCATATTTTGATACAATGTCTTGTATTCTTAGGTGCTCACTCACAGAGAATTATGACAAAGATAAGCTTTGGTCCTACTGTGTGGAGGGACATAGAGTCACAGGTACAGTAACTTGCTTCCTCCACTAGCTGTTTATATTATTTCATTTGATAGTTGTTCACAATTTTCATAGGTAAAATATTATGCTTTTGTACTCTGCAAAGCCATTTTTCCTTGTGAATATTTCATTATATTTTATTACTATGAAATGGCCCATTAAAAGGTTTTTTATGGAGTATACTAATGTCCGAATGAGTTGCTGAAAGCAAAAAGTCTTTCATTTCTGTATCCTGCTTTATAATGCTTCTCATCTAAAAGATATTAGGTAATATCATATAACTAATTGACCCGTTTGCAAAGAAAGATGGTAAAGTGAAGCATGTACTGTATTTCACCTATGCAGAAAGCTTTTCACACATGCAGACTGACTGTAGTGAATTCACTTATCCAGAAAACATGTAAATGAATGGGTTTTCTAAACAATATGATGTGGTAACACAGGTATCTTCCTATCTCGAGACACAAAATAAAATATTTGCAGGACTTTTAGTATATCGATTCATACCTATGTGTTCCCTGATTGATGATGATATATTGCTAAAATAGTCCTACATGTACAGTGTGATACATGTACAGTGTGTACACTACAGAAACTATGCAGGTTTCAATAAATATGCATAATGCATAAGCTAACATTCACCTGCAAAATATCTATATATAGATTTATGATTCTTTTACTTCCCTGTATTTGAGCTGTAGGCTGTAGACACAGTAATCTGGTCCCACAACTGATTTGGTTTTATGAACCGTCTGTCTGAGTTTTCTGGCAGCCTTATATGCAACGTAGGCAGATATCTGCTGAGTATGTTCATGCACATGTCTATTTTTCTGTTGTTACTATTGTATTCTTCCATATTTTTACTTTTTGTCCTCAGATCATTGTGAGAAAAACCCATGTGAACCAAGAGGTGTATGTGAAAATACTTTAAGAGGTTATAAATGCGTTTGTAAAGAGCCATACACGGGCAAGGATTGCAAGAAAGGTTTGGCCTAATGGTGACGGAAGTGATACACATAGGAATAGGAAGTCAGTGTAGTTTTCTGAAATAAAGCAAATGTACTATTACTAACCATTTACACAGTTTCTCTTCCCATTTCTGAGTTGCAGCTGTAACACAGGATATAGTGTAGCTACGTATCTAAAACAGTGATTTGCAAACATCTAAACACAGGGATAAAGAGAACTTATGCACAACTATAGTATGATGGTGAACAATATACTGTACCAAATATTTCTTCAGTGCAACACGTACAGCATTTGCCCTAATTACATATCTAATCATAAGCTTAGTTTAAACAAATCAAAACTGTACGCTAAGGTAAGATAGATAGATACTGGTAGATAGATAGATATATTGATAGATAGATACAGATAGATAGGTACTGGTAGATAGATACAGATCTATAGATATAGATAGATAGATAGATATGAGATAGATGGATAGATAGATATGAGATAGATAGATAGATAGATAGATAGATAGATAGATAGATAGATAGATAGATACTGGGAGATAGGTATGTATGTTTACCAATGGCATTTTATGGTTAAAGGACACAATATATGACATAATAATGATGTACTGTATATTGATTTACCTTATCTTTTAGACAAATGTTTCGATAAAAATCTGCAGCAATATTTTGAACCCAGGGATAAGTGGCTAAGATACACCCCGCCTGTTTTGGAAGAATGCATCTGTGGCGAGAAGGGGAGTGTTTGTAAAAGAACAACTGGGAAACGTAAGTGGTATCCATAAATGTGAGCCCCCATAGTTATTAATGAACCAGAACAACAAGGGAGACTATGATATCACTGCATAAACCAGTGTTACCTCCTGTAGTAGTATCCTCACTTGTACAGTTAATGAGAAGGTGATGATATGTTAGATGATGTTTGATATTTTAGCCATGTATTTCCTTTGCTCTGAATCTTTAGAATGTCTTGACAATCCATGTCTTAATGGAGGACAATGCATCCGACACAAAGAAGGTACCGTGTGCGGCTGTCCCCAGGGACACATAGGACCTCACTGTGAAATAAGTGAGTACTAATGTAACTTGTACATTAAAATTAATATAATGACGTCAAAGCAATGAATTAAAGTTTTTTCCATTAAATGTTTTTGAGATCAAAATGAGAGTTGCTTGTTTGGAAATGCTACTAAATACAGAGGTACCACAAGTGTCAGCTCGAAAGGAACACCCTGCTTAAACTGGGAATCTGATATCATACAGCATGAAGTGTCCTTATACAGTGGCAAAGATGCAAAGAAACATGGCTTAGGACATCACTCATATTGCAGGTAATGTAACAGTGAGAGACTCTATTTCCATGAACCAGGAAAATATATCACGTCAGCAGGAAGAACTATTTCATTATAAATGTAAGACTAATGTGCTCAGTGCTCTGCACCATAAGAACAGATAATAATATATTATTCAAGAAACAAATAATTTATCATTTTTATCATGGATTTATTATTGATCCAGTTCACAGTACTAAATGGCTTAATTGACTGGCCAAGCCTTTATTAAATGTAATTACCTTACATATATCAGCTTAAGACAGGATGTATTAGTCCGAATGTATTAGCTTAGGTTGAAGGAAACCATTAAACAGAATGTGTGTTAAATTGCCAACATCTGACACTGTCCAGTAATGGTCATGGAGGAGCTCTGATATCTAGTGCTCCTCTATCGTCTCCAGAAGGCAGCTTTTATAGCATTGACAACATGTTGTCTATTAAGAATAAGCTGTCAGCATTAAAGGTATAGAGCATTTCTACGCTACGGCAGATGTCAAGGAGACCTGCTAGATGGCAATGAACACAGATAACAGGTCAATAATATTCTGTGTTCATGGTTTGAATTTTCAACCATTGCCTTTAAAAGACAGTTTGCTAACACTTCAAATCTCTCCTTGCCATCAAGCTCCTTGTAATTTATTGACTGTCCTCTTTCTTCACTCTCCACTTCTCTCCTGGACCTGCTCCAATCTGGCTTTAACTCTAATGCCCGTTTTATGCTAAATATAATAGTACACTCTCTGTCCTGACTATTTGGGTCTCCATAATTCTGTATTTCAATTCTGTTCTGTTCTAACCACTTCTTCAGTTCAGTTGTAGCTTATAACTACCTCTTTCCCTTTTCCTAAACTACTTGGTGTTCCCAAATTTTGTTCTTGGATTTGTGTTCCTCTACACCTTCAGCCTACAGTTGTAAATCCTCTCTCAGCCTTCAACATGCGAATGTATCACTCATCACCTAATCAACTTATCAATCCTCACTCTGCTCTCCAGATATCTTCACCTGGGTAACTAAGTACTTTCTTATGTTTAATTTCTTATGTCTAAGGCTGAACTAATAATCTATGTTCCATTGAAATGTATGTTCCTTCAACACCTGGGCCTAAATTTACTAAGCAAGGAGATTGCAGGGAGAGTGAAAAGTGGGGATGATGCTGTTATCAACCAATCAGAATCAAGCTCACATTCTCCAGTATTTGAAATAAAACTGAGAGCGTGAATCTGGTTGGTTACTATGGGCAACATCCTTACTTTTCAATCTCCATGCAATATCCCTAGTCTTTTCTATGGAAGACACCAGTAGCTCCTTTTCCTAAGTATATTGCATGTGTGTCTTTCTGGACTTTCCTCTGCATTCACCTCCTCCATCTGTAAATCTTGCACTTTCATATCTCAACTTCTCCAGGATCTTTCTTGGAATCTATCAAAACACTAATCTCCCTTGTCATTTTTCATTGGTCTACTGCAACCTTATCCTAATTGGTCTTCTTCCTCTTAAGACAATTATTCATTCTATATCTGCTCTCATTTTATTGTCTTTTTCTGGCCTTCTGAAAAGAATCTAGTTCAAGATCCTTACCCTCAATTGGAAAGCCATTATTACTCAGCCCATCCCTTTATGTCTGACATGATCCCAGTACACACTTCATCTTGCCCATTGGCTCCTCATCTGATCATCTTGTGTGTGGAACTCTGCAGATCAGATTTATCAACAAGTCTGCAAAGCTTGTATTCATTCCTACCACCTCCGTTTGCATTCATGGTTGATGTATTGCACCTTTTTTTTTATCTTGTTTTACCTTATTTGCAATTTAATTCTTCATTTTCTCTGGTACTTCTGACGTGCACATTGTTTTGAGCTTATGCTATGCACTCTATTATTCTGTGCAGCACAACCAGCTGTGTGGCACCTTATAAATGAGGTTTAATAATAATATTTTATAAAGCTTCTAAAAATGGAAAGTGGGACTACTTCCAATAGCAATCAACTAGGTTTTACTATGCTTCTAAAACATCAGGAATAAATAGTAGCTGGTGTTTCCTCTTGCAAATCTTTTTTTTTATATCTACCATTGTATTTGCACATCATAAAACCATTTTATGTAATGTCTGTTCTAGGAGCCCAGATGGAGACGTGCAGCCATGGTGTTTCATTCTGATGGAGGACCATGTAAGCTGGGATCATTGTCTCATCCCACAATGTGAACAATTACCAAGTACACAAGGTACAAGGCATATTGATATTTCATATTTAAGACAGTGCTTACTTACTTAATAAAAACCCCTGGCTAGACATAATTTAAGTGAAACTATTGGTTTATAAAAGCCACTGAGATATTCAACTCTGCTAACGATAAAGACACACTGTTCCCTAGCATGCTCTTCATATGGCATGGAAATCCGGATCTTGGACTTGATCATTCATAGTTACTGTATATTGGTTATATCAAAAACTAAATGAAGTTATTGGAAAAACAAAAAAAAAAATCTGGAAAATAAGATAAAGAATGTATTTTTTTTTACAAATTAATATATCGTTTAAGATTAGGTTTCCTCAAGTTACAAGAACATGGACTGTCACAACTGTTGCTATTGTTGCCATTGTGCAGGTAACTGATAAGGCTGATTATATTATATTCTCAGACAGTACTCCACTTCCACCTACCACTGAACCTCAACGTACAACTGATAGTCCGAACATGAAACAGCCTGTCAACAGTTCTGAGGCCCCTGCTGGTTCAGGAGTGCCAAAAGATGTGAACCGAGAGATACCCTTAGACTGTGGAAAGAGGTTTCTGAAAAGCCCTTCTATCACGTCACGTATTGTAGGGGGGATGGTGTCACTCCCCGCATCTCATCCTTACATGGCAGCTATTTATATTGGGAAAAGCTTTTGTGGAGGGTCTCTCATCTCTTCATGTTGGGTTGTAACTGCAGCCCACTGCTTCGATCAGCGGTAAGAACTACATGCTATATCGGAAGTAATTGTGCCATTTTGTGCTATATATTTGATATCTTCCAAATGTTGCTGCAGTTGTCATTTTGTCAAAGTATGATTACACCACCCAAAAAGTAGTTGATGATTTTAGTGTATGTACTGAGAACTTGTTATATTACATTGCAACTTATCTGTGTATGTGAAATAACAGATCATTTTTGCATTTATTTGCATACTTTACTTTTGCATTTTGCACACAGATATGGACCAGTGTTACTGTTACTGTTAAGAAGGCCATTCACAAGACTACTTCGTTCTCGTGGAATGTCGGCACCGACAAACTGGATGATTTTCCCTAGAATATCACCCTGTCTGTGGGCCATCCACGAGAATGATGTTGTTCTCATGGTGGCCATTATAAATAATGGAAAACCTGTAAAAAATAGAAAAAAATGAATTACTGTCCAAATGTTTTCGCTGGGCACCGTACCAGCTCCTTCTCCCTATGCACTGGCATCACATATACAGCGTCCTCTCTTGCTGCACTGGCCGAACAGGAGCTTATTTAATTTTTGTATTCTTTTTTTTAGTAAACAAATGAACATCGGTGATTAATCAGAAAATTAGTTTGATCACTGATGTCCTTGGTTTACATTTTTGCCGTTTTGTTGCTGTTGGGGGTTTTTAATGTGGCCATCCACTGGCCGATTTTTTCCCAAAACTGGGGAATTAAAATCGGACTGTGAATACTTTACACTGTTATTAGACTTGCGCTAGGAAGCGTCATCTCTCAACTCTAATACTATTTGCAACTAATGAAATTCAACTCCCTGCAATTCAACCTGGTTTTGCCCACTCATGAGTAAGTCACTAGTAAGTAAGTCTGAATCTGGTGAACTATAATGTAAGGAAATATGACTTCTGTAATTACAATTTACATTTAATTCACAGGCCAAGTGTGAGTAAGGTTTCTGTGGTGCTTGGACAAAGTCTATTTAATACAACAGACCAGCACACTGTCACATTCCCAGTACAAAAATACATCCTCCATGAACAGTATTCAGAGTACACTTTTCAGAATGATATAGGTAAGTTTTCACTTTATTTGTTGGTCAATTTGAATAGTTTAAAATTATTTTATTGTGAACAATCCCTCATATAAACTGCCCCATATCCTTGTGAACCTTAGCTTGAAGCTACTCTACATATATGCTCTACATATAAGATGGACCGAAGCATCATAGACATTAGCAGTCCTCCTGTGGGTTCAATATGATAGAACCAGAAAGCGGTAAAGGCCATGGTCCTTTTTGCTACACAAGAGATGTGTAACTTCACAGGGCTAGTAGATTGCATCCATTCTATACTGGGGCCTAAATTCACAAAATAGTGAGATTGCAGTGAGATTGGTAAGTGGGGATGTTGCCTATAGCAACCAATCAGATTCGAGTTCACATTCTGCAGTGTGTAAAATGAAACTGAGAGCTTGAATCTGATTTTGTTGCTATGGGCAACGTCCCCACTTACCAAACTCACTGCAATCTCACTGCTTAGTAAATATATCCCTTGGTCTCAGATGGCATGGTGAAAGCAAGCGCAAGTGCTTAAATGTTACAGAACAGATGTTCCCTATGTACACCGTCCTATCTAGACTTCTGAATTGCCCCACGGTTAAGTGAGGACTGATAGGAAATCTTAAGGAGGGGTTCCAATCTTGGAAACTGTGCAAGAAAGGAAAGTGGGTTTACAGGATATTGATACATAGGTACAATTACACATACACTATGGACAGCTTCCAATTAACCAACCAGTATATTTTTCGGGATGTGGGAGGAAATGCTTAACATTATGGGCAGTGCCAGTCAGGTGTTTTTGGCATGATGCATAGTCTTCATGGTGCTGTTATAGCTTCTTAGTGTTGAGTGGTGACCAATATACCAATATATACATTGGTATATTGGTCTTTCATTAAAATCCTGCACATTTGAGTAACTACACTGTCTTTTCCACAGCTCTTGTAAAGCTTCAGGATGTAAATGGAGCTTGTGCCCAGTTTTCACAGTTTGTGCAGCCTGTATGTTTACCACAAAGCGACAAGACCATTGGACAGACACAACACTGTGAAGTGGTTGGCTGGGGTCATCAGTATGAGGGTAAGGAGATTGTAGACGTCAATCATCAAATGTATGTAAATATGGATTATTTAGTATTGCTCTCATCTGTATTTTGCATCCACAGGTGCAGATCACTATGCATTTTTTCTGCAGGAAGCACATATACCAATCATTCCTATTGCACAATGCCAGTCTCCTATTGCTCATGGTAATAAAATACTAAAAGGAATGATGTGTGCTGGCTTCATGGAAGGAGGTATTGACGCTTGCCAGGTAAGAAAGCCACTGTGTTTATTAATAATTAAATTAGGATTAAAGATTAAATTAAAGAAATGTGTTAACATATGTTAAGACCCCATGCTAAATAAATGTGGTGAGACAAAATGACAGTGTAATAGTTATGGGAATTAAGCATTCCTGCATTAAAATGAATTTTCTGCATGTGCAAAACAAGTGGGACCCAACTCTTTTTGGGTGCAAGGTTTGACTCTTTATGAATACTTGGGTCTCCTGCGATCCATATCTTATAATTGAAGTTGATCCAGATGAAGCAACTGCCAATATGGAAATGATACCTCCTGACCGTAGAATGTCTTCCCTTTCATCATTGCCTCTCTTAGTACATGCTAATACTTTATTGGTCCTTGCATCTGTTGATTGAAATTGAGCCCTATTGCTAAGTCTGTTGTCTACAAGTACTCAGAAATCCTTCTCCATTGATGAGTCCCCTAAATGTATCTTATTTAATGTATAATTGCATGCTTGTTATTGATCCATATTTGCATAATCTTTCATTTATCTATATTGAGCCTCATCTTCCATTTGGCTGCCCAATCTTCCAATACATTCAAGTCCCTTTATGGAGAAACAACATCTTGCTCTGATTTTATTACCCTGCATAGTGTCATCTGCAAAAATGGAAACTTTAATAAGACTGACTTCATAACAGATAGCAAAAGCACATTAAACTACTGTAGTAGCATAGTAGACTAGCAGTAGCTATGACCAATATAGGATCATTATCATACTTGATATATCAGTACTTGATATTTTATTCAATACAATTATATATATATATATATATATATATATATATATATAAAATTATTTTCTTTATAATTGTACAGGTTTACATTTTTTAAGTTATGCTAAGTAGTTGAAAATTAGTTAATAAGTAATGGCACATGTAATAAAATACAAGTTACTTTAGTTATACTCACACCCATACAGAAGCAAAAAGTCATGTCAGCTAAACAATGATACATACAATGCATATGTAATTTGATGGAATCAATCACAAGTACCTGTGGCTCTCACACCATTTCTTCTGTTCCTCTTGTACCACTGTCTCACAATAGTTAGAAATATTGCTGGCTCTTTTTTTCTTAACAATTTCTTTCATTCACACATTCAACTTCTCTCATGCTGCATCTTTCCTACTAAACTCCACCAGTGCTCAATGCGCTGCTTTATTTCAAATGATGCACAAGGCCAGCAAATGCAGTGGTCCTTAAATTTTTCTAAATAAATGTACCTAGAAATAGATGTAAGTCCCCATTCGGTAGCCATCTTTACGTGATCGCTACATTGTTGTTCCTAGGTTCTAGAGGGTAATGTCCTCTAGATCAAGAAGTGTGTTATATTTATATTTTGTTGACATCTGTATGTAAATAATAAGAATAATACTAATGATAATAATAAGAAAAAGTAATGTTAACATTTATTCACCCACAGGGAGATTCAGGAGGTCCTTATGTATGTGAAGTGAATGGCAGAGTACAGCTGTTTGGCATTGTAAGTTGGGGATCTGGCTGTGCTGAGGAAAATAAGCCTGGTGTATACACCGATGTATCCATGTACATGGACTGGATCATGGCCAACATAAAATGAGACTACCTTGGAAACCATTTCAGAACTCCTTCAGATACATCTCCCATCTAGAGACATATATTTAAAAAGACAGTGGTTCAAAAATATTCTGTTTGATCCAATATATTGATGACATTAAAAAAATATTTTCTCTTTTAAAACAGATTTTACAAATTTTCTGTATTTAAAGTTTATCTTTACTGAACCAGGACTTGATATTAGTAAGGAGAAATAAACACATGTTTTGGACCTGTCACAAGTGTTCTACTCTTTCATTTTACTGTACATAAAAGAGGTGATGTTGACAATGATTCATTTTACAGTATAAAACATGGCCTAGCAAACAGTATAAAATGATAAAATAAACCTAATTAAACTTGAAACAACATTTATTTTGCAATAACTAAAAGAGGTAAAAGATCAGCGTATAGACAAGATACAGTGTTGGGACCTCATAATTGACACAATAATCAAGTCTGTGTCTTCTATGCTGCACAAGGTACACCCATGCAAATACACACTCAATTCCTTTGTGACATTTATATTATACACACTAATAAAATGATTTATGGTACATCCTTCATCTACCTAACTCCTTTCGCTTAAATAAAGTAAATGTTTACTCCTGCTCAGACTATGGCAACAATAGGCACACTTACATTATTATGTTCAAGAAGTCTTATATGAATTGATAATACTATAACTCTGTTATATTGTTATGATAAAGTTATGATTAAGTTATTTAAGATTGCTACTATATTGAACATAAGGCTATTTTACTACTATCAGTATTATATTAATTGTTGTTCAATATTGTTATTACTAATGGAGCAAGCATGGCCTGTATGACTCCACACACCATAAAGGTTATCTCCCTAAGAGAAATTCTGTCCCCCTTGAGCTACATTGAAGGTCTCTCATTGAAGGGTTTATTTAATTGAATTTTGTTTGTTTAGATTATGTTGATGTTAACATCACCATCCCCAGGTTCAACCCAATATCTAACCAGGAGCACAGCAGGTCAGGGATTCAGACCAGGAGACCAAGAGCCACTTTACTTGTAAACGTGATTACTTTCCAAATGTTAATGACATGTCAAAGAATACATACTTACTTTAAACATAATGTAATGTACTATAATTTTGTGGATTAAAAAAAAAAGTTTTTTTACGCTAATTTTATTTTTTTGTAACATACATTTTTTTTTAATATAAAATAAACAAAGCATGACGTATTAACAACATTTGATGCATGGTTCCTTTTTGCCTAGCAAATTCAGACCAATAACATCCGTCATGAATTTAAATAATACCCAGACAATTTTTTGCATGTTACTAATCAGCTTTATTAGCAACATTACACAATTGCAAAATGTGGATTAAGACTCTCAACAAAACATTTGTTACATTTTCAAATGTAAACAAAATGGTCACCAAGGGAAGCCACAAACATGAATACTGTAGTACCATAAAGCACACGGTTAATCCTGCCTGCAAACCCTTTAATCTTATTTTCTTTTTCGTGGTGTGACTCTATTGTTGTACCCTTTACAATCACGTGGACGTCCATCTTTTGTTCGTGTTCCACAGTGTGCTGGCGATAACATTGCGCAGTTGCTGTTCAAACTCCAAATAGGTGATGGTTGCAGCCAAACCACCCCCAATTCTGTGTGGCGCACACTTTTCCTTGGCAATTTTTGGTTTCAGATGCCGCTTTATATCGTAATATTGTAATTTAATAATTTACCCTTAAAGTGACATCATTTTTCTGCACATTAGACTGGATTCAGGACTCTGCCCGAGACCCGCAGTGCTGGAGTTGGGTAAAAGGTACACCATCCACACACCACTTGCACTTGTGGATCCCCATGAAAGTTTGGAAACTGGTTCTCTTGAACCGCTGAGATTACTGGCCTGCCCCCAGCTAATGCCTGTAGTAGGTAATGCGAAATCCATTATTGATAATGATAATATAAATAAAAATAACAATAAAATAGATATTGTTTCCTTTCTAATCAATTTATGATTACTGATATAATTCTTCAAGAAAAATAGGTACAGGGATGTAATTACTTCTCTGAGCTATAAATTCTACTGTGGTAATCTCTCAAATAAATAGTAGCATCAGGTGGTTGAGGGACCATACAGTTACTTCAATGATGTCTGGTAAATAAAAAGATTAAAGGGTTATAGCTAAACAAACTGACTTCTGGAGACTAAAACCACTTGTAGCTAAATGGCTATGTTTAGAAAGTACACAAAATTGATCTCTGCCCAAAGTTTACCTATTTAAATTTAGCAATGTGAATGGTGTATTTTGAACAATTGCTTTTTACAGTAAATTCAATGAAGATTTACAACTGAAAATGTTTTTTGTTGCAGTTATTCTTTATATAAGACATTGTAGTAGAGTAGTGGAAGTAGTATTACAAATAATATTTGTTCATATGGAAAATAGCAAATATATTTCAACGTATTATACAATTCCTGCTACAGTATAACATTTAATGATTCTATTTAAAAACTATAAATACATAGTAACATACATAGTAACATAGTTGTTGAGGTTAAAAAAGACGTCTGTCCATCAAGTTCAACCTATGTGATCTCCTGCGATCCTAATTTTATAATTGAAGTTAATCGAGTTTAAATATACAAGAGCTCCCTCCTGACTAAGGTAATAAATAACTTACCAGTCATAACCCTGAATACCATTTACCTCTAAACATTTGTCTAACCCCTTCTTGAATTCATCTATTGATCCTGCCATCACAACCTTCTTAGGCAATAAATTACACATCCTCACTGCCCTTACTGTAAAGAAGCCTTTCCTCTGCTGGTTGTGAAACTTCCTTTCTTC
>JABWIB010002533.1:15831-39629 GCA_016617825.1 Platyplectrum ornatum | reverse complement strand
TTTTTTTTGTTTTTTTTTCCTCTACTAGTGTAATAATTTGTAGCAAATGTTTTAGTAATATTCTATGCACAAGATACATTAATGGTGTGTGGCCTTTCAAGGTGATATATATGTAACAACTTCTCTTACTGCTTAGAACGTCTATTTCTTGTAAGATTGTTTCTATTTACAGCACTTCTATTTTTGCTCAAAATAGAAAGTTTTTGCAATGTATATTTGCTATGCTAGAAATAATCTGACTGTTGTATTTTGGAACACAAAATGTTTGACTCAACTTTCTGGTGATTACACATATGAACATGAGCATTTATGTGTTGCTTAAAGTAATAACATTGATGTTCACGTTTGCCCATTATATTCAAGGCTAAGCTAATCTGCAGGACTACANGTGTACGCTCAGATCTCATTGTCATTGTGTGTGTGACCATAATGCATACATTGATTGTCCNATTTCATTGCATTTACTGTTTTATCCAGTGACTTTACACATTGATGACTTATGATAGAGGAGTAGTGGCCATGTTATATTGTTCTTTACCAATTAATCCTNTTTTTCAAGTCTCCTAAAGACCCTATGTTTGTGTTGCAGGTGATCGTGTGTATGAGTTCCAGCCAACAGATATTAATAAAACTGCACAAGTAGAACAGGTGGAGTTTAAGTCTAAACAATGGTTCGGTGCAACCGTCCGCTCTCATGCTGAGACTATACTGGTATGTATGACCTTGTTGNCGCTCAGTGCAAGGGTCACATAGTTTTAGATTTGAGTCCATCGAGTTTCTGTGATCCTAATCTTATTATTGTTGATTCAGATGAAGTAACAGCCAGTCTGGTTCAATGTGGATAAGATCCTTCCTGACTAAGATGGCCTTAAATAATTCCCCCTGATTCCCTTCATTTATCCGTCTTGGATACCCTTTTCTGTAAACATTTAGCAAACGTGTACTTAAATAAATTGACTCTGCCATCACAACCTTCCCTAGTAGTGGATTCCACATTTTGACTGCCCTTACTGTAAAGAACCCTTTCCTCTGCTGGTTGTGACACTGTGTGTCAATATAACTTTCAATGTTTCTACGATAAATAAAGATAAGAGATGCAGAGTAACGTAGTGACATCTTATCGGATATACATTCATATTTGAACCTCTATTTTTTTTACATTAAAGATCAATGCTATGACTGTATATGGTTTAATTCATTGCTTTATTATTGTATTGTTTTTGAACCAGTGTTAAATCTTGTTTCCTCTTAGGCCTGTGCTCCCAGATACAGCTGGAGAACGATAAAAGAAGAAAGACACAGTGACATAGTGGGAACTTGCTACTTGTCTTATGACAATTTTACCAGTTTTGTGGAATATTCACCCTGTCGCACAGGTATAATGGGTGGTTCTTTATGGAATCCATGCTGCATGGGCCTATGTGACTGGCTGATTCATTCTACATTTACTGTGATTTACACATCTTCTATAACTTTTTTTTTTTTATTTTTTAATTTATAAATCCAGATTTAAACTCTGAAGGAGGTCAAGGATACTGCCAAGGTGGCTTTGCTGCAGAATTTACAAAGGTAAGAAATTATTTGATGTGATCTTCAAACAAATGCAGTATGTGGATGTGTCTCGTGCTGTGTGATAGTGTGTACACGTGTCTTGTGCTGTGTGGCTGCGCATGGATGTGTGTGTTTTGAAGGGTTTGTAAGATTACCCAGCATGCTCTGCGAGCATAGGTATATCTTTGAATATTTTGCCATTTAAAATCCAAGCTAGCCATTTTCCAAGCATCGTAATTGCAGACAGCTGTGCCATGCAGGGTCTCACGTTTTCTGTTTCCAGCATGCAAACACTATATAACCCTATGTATCACATAACATAAATGTTTAGCTTTAGTGCACAATATACTGTAGCTATATTGTGTTTGGCTCACCTGCCCAATATAGAATCACAGACTCCTTTTCTTGTACCTAATTCCCCTGATACACACTTTAAAATGGAGGACTGCTCTACTATAGACATCCCGTGTACATATAATGCATCAAGGTTATGGACTTGCCTTCTGGAGGTGCCTTGACCGCTGGGCAGTTGCGCAAAACCCATATAGCTATATTGTGAACTGAACCTCCTCCTTATTTATGTATATGCCGACAGTGTTATAATGTTTGCTATGGGATACCACACTTTTATGTTCCTGGTATTTACACATTGGTCTTTATTCTTGGCGTCGCCTCTTACACACACTCTCACTCACACACTATACTCTGGTACTTGCTACCCAGTTGTTTAGTGTGTCTGGGTGTTACAATATACAGTGTAGCTCACCATCTTCTGTATACCAATCCATACTNCTGCTGTTCTTTTGTTTGCTGCATATGGCTTACAGTATAGGGTATGGATAGTCTGTCAATTGATCAGATTGTGTTAAGATTCAGATGTTGTTTTAATGCTATAATTTTTGTTTTGTTTTATCGTTAAGAATGGAAGAATATTACTGGGAGGCCCCGGCAGNTTTTTCTGGCAAGGTAAGCTTTATCTCGCTTTACACAAACGTCTGTATCACTTATCATGTGTCTCGTGTCAGGACTTGATTAAAGCAGCCATTTATTGGGTTGTAAAAATGTGGAGCAGTATAAGCTATTGTAGCTCTCATTTACCTGGTGTGGTGATATACTTTTCATTATGGTTTATATATGGGTTTGTGTGAATAATGCACTTTTGTTTTTTAGGTCAGGTGATCACTGCAACACCACAGGAGATTCAGAAGTCTTTCTACCCTGGATACTTCAAACTTGTCATCGATGGGCAGATGAAGACCAGTCAGGCACAAGGGACCTATGACGACAGTTATTTGGGTAGGACATCTCTAAACCTTTTCACTTTAGTGCCCTAACCCTTTCCCAGAACATGTTTGATTTGGGTTCCTTATTAGAACATATTCCTTTGAGAGCCCTCTTAATCTCTTGAAGAGCGACCTCGGCCATTGTCAGNTGCTTGTTCAGTGACACTTGTGGACCTGTCCCTGTGTGGCTGTGATCCTTTCCCGAGGAGGTTTTGTGTTAACAATNTGTACTTTGTGTGCTCATTGATTGAGAGGCTGCAGAACAAAGTTGTTCATCATGAATAGAAAGCTGGAGAGCAAAACCATGTATTGTGCCCTATTGAAGTAGCACATGTACCACAATAGTAACACGCTGCAGGATTCAACCAGAGTACTTGATTTTTTTTCTCTCTGCTTGTGTTCTATCTAAATCTGCAGATAATAGATCAGTGTAGCAGCTGATTCTTAGGACAGCCACACAATGGAAGGCCTTTTCTCCATGCCTTGCGAATACTGTGGTCTTTTTATTCTATCAAACCATCGCGTGGCGCGTTCTACAGCTACTGATGNTATTCATGGCCTCAAAAGAATGATCCCAAGTTAGAAGTAACTGCGATATAATGGAACAAAGTNGCTCCNTGTAACATTTTATTTTAAATAACGGGATAAAGCAAACAGAATGGAATAAGATGTTCTGTTTTGTTGCTCAGATAAGTTGAGTATTTGTGTCCAACATCTTAGGGAGATTTGAACCTTTTTGTGTAGCTATAATGTATGCTAGTGAACTGGACCCATTTCCTACCAGTTACTACATGTTTTATAATGGTTGTAAATATACAGTTGTTAGTTTAAAATAATTATTTTAACANAATATATACAAATCTGTTAATATATTTATGGTGATTTATTCAGGTTATTCTGTGGCGGTTGGAGAGTTCAGCGGAGATGACAATGAAGGTAAGTGAAGTCATGCCATCTGTTNGCTTTGTAATTCCTGTAATATTTCCAGTATTTTCCAATAGTCCTAAGAGCCTTTCTGTTTTGCAGATTTTGTGGCTGGTGTACCGAAAGGAAACATGACTTACGGATACGTAAGTGATTTTTGATGTTACTTTGTATACAATACAATATTAAGCCTCACACAACAACCAATTACNTATGACCTTTTACTTTGCTGTATTTAGATGGTCCATTTTCTTTTATTCAGTGTCTTTACCTGTATCTCCTCTACATTCGCCCTCCAGTAGTGATGCATGCTGGGAGATATCGTTTTGTAATCTNCCAGCACACAATGATATAACAATGAGAGATCTTTATAATGCATCTAATGAAATGTTATGAGATTTCCTGACGGGTCGTGTTTTATTTCATTTNTAGGTCACCATTCTGAATGGGACCAATCTAAACTCTCTGTATAACTTCTCTGGAGAGCAGGTAGGTGGTTTTACTGCCTCACTCTTATGTTTGTGTCATGTTAGATGTCTACATTGGTTAGCTAATATTTAAATATTTTTTTTCTTTCTAGATGGCCTCATATTTTGGTTATTCTGTGGCAGTCACTGATCTGAACAATGACAAGTAAGTTAGGACTGTAATGGTTTCATGCACCAGGTTAACCTAGATTATCANCTGAACCTAATCTGTTTCATGTATGTTAGACTGGTTTTTTATTGACGTATTTAATTTTGTTTTTGTTCTTTGTAGCTTGGATGATCTGCTTATTGGAGCTCCTCTGTTCATGGAGAGAACCCACGATGGCCGAATTCAGGAGGTGGGACGTGTCTATGTCTACCTTCAGGGNCAGAATATGTCTAGTGAGCCTTCCTTGGTCTTGACTGGTCAACATGAGTATGGAAGATTTGGCAGCTCCATTTCTGTTTTAGGAGATTTAGATCAAGATGGCTTCAATGGTAAGTGTTGCTAGAAATGTTNTCCAACATCTGCAAAAATACATAAACTGGTTTGTACATACTGCTAAAATGAAGCCCTACAGTGTCTTATGCAGGCTTTTTGTTTTATTATAGTTATTTTATTTTATGCATTTTATGTCTATTATGTTGAGGGTATTTCAGACCAGTTGTTTTTTTTTTTCTATTCATAGATATTGCAATAGGTGCCCCATTTCAAGGCAAAGACAGCAATGGTGTGGTCTTTATTTTCAATGGCCATGCTGGTGGTCTAAGCTCTAAACCTTCTCAAGTACTGGAAGGATCCTGGGGTTCCCCATTAGTCCCTGCTTTCTTTGGTTTCTCTATCAGAGGAGGCAAAGACCTTGATGGAAATGGTTATCCAGGTACGTAACATATTGTGTTCTGTGTTTTGCATTGTGTGAGATAATGTAAACGTAGTCATCCATTTCTTTTTATTCCATTCTCCCTTGATCATTACGTTGTATAACTATAACCTTTTGTTTGTTTTTTTTTTTTTTTTTTTTTTTTATCACACTTAGACCTTATTGTAGGTGCATTTGGTGTTGACAAGGCAGTGGTGTTTCGGTAAGTACAATGTAGTAAATTACTAAAACTACAGTATTTACATAAGAGAGAGTCCACTTATGTTGGCGTAAATGGCATAGCACGTTTTGATCATGGAAGAAGGTCTATTGATGACATTCATATATTGCATTCCATACTGTAGCCATAACTACTTAACACTACCTTGTGCAATACCTTAAATTATAAATGATTGTTTATTGTGTTTGATGGATATCTAAATATGTCTTGACTAGGGTTGGATACATTCCCTAGTTACAGGGGGCTATTGAAGAAAGGCTCTAGATATCCTCTTATTATATCCCTTTTAATTCTGTGACCTACACTTGTATAGCTTATTAGTTAATATTACCAGCATAAAGGAGAGACATTGTGTGCTAAATACATTTCGTCCTGTACAGGAGCCGTCCAATTGTTCATGCTAGTGCCTCTTTATCCATCTCATCCTCCATGATTAACCCAGAGGAGAAGACTTGTGTAAATGAAGCCACTTCAATGCCTGTATCTTGGTAAGTGACGAGAGTGGCGCCTCTTTTATTGCACTTTGCTGCAGGATAATGTGTTCCATTGTTACTAATTTTGTAAGTATATTTGCGGTCTTCTTATGGTGTAACAGCGCTTAGTAATGTATTGAATGAAAAATGAAAGGTCACAATGGGTTTTCCTAAAAATTGCAAAAGACTTACAAAGATTCAGTAGCAAGTTATAGAACCAGGAAGAGGGGTGGTGTTCTAATGGAGCCGATTGCAAAACACATATATACATGTGTCTGTGGTTTCCATGTTAATTATGCAATAATACTAAATTATTAATCTGTTTTAGTCTCGCACACTATTTCCCCTGCCTTCCCCAAATGACTTTGTAAGGTTTAGCNTTTGGAAAGGTCAACGGTTCATCCATTGTCTTTGCAATGCATCCCCTCCCTCTCCATGGATATAGTCTTGTGTTTTTCACTCGGGTTAACTTGACGCACGTTTCATTGTCAGTGGAAGGTTACACTGATGCATTGACTTTATCTTCAGTGTTAGTTTGGCTGTGCATCTGATAAGTGACGGGGTCAGTCCTATCTATCCCGATTTAAGTGCCTCTAAGTGAGGTCATTTGATTCTGGTCCTTACAATGTATAACTTTAGAACATTAGTTGTTCTGTTGCTGGGGAACCGTGTAATGCTTGGCAGTGTGCCTTGGGCTGCAATGAATGGACAATTGTGAAGGTTTGGAAAACGGCTGCTTAACCTCTCTGTGTTTCTAGTGGATGTCTCTATNTTCGTAATACTGTTCTTTGTTACTTGGTGGCCTTACAAGTTCATTAAAGCATCCTAAGGAAAATCAATTGTTTATCTCATGTATCCAAGTAAGGTCCCTAGTGTATTGATAGCTGACTATTGATAATGGATGTGACATTCCATTGTGGATGTTGACCATTACCATTGCAGTAAAGGGGTTAGATGACACAACACTAATTTTCCACAGTGACCTATGAGCATCTGCACATTGTGTTCAGTCTGTGTATCATCAGAGTTGCACAAAGGCTCCATATAGCCCCTGTAGTGTTACCTCGGTTAGATCATCGGAAATATAGGAATCCTGCTTTTTCCCTGCCTGCACATAAATACCTACACTTCATGTAAGCTCACATCTGGATTTCTTTATCTCTCCTTCATTTCCAGCGTCAACCTAAGTTTCTGCCTGAACGCATCAGGAAAGCATGTGCCAAATACGATTGGTTAGTATATATATTTAACTGTATACCCCTTTATTCTCCCCTGTAGCCATGTGTGTATGAGCCAATGTCTGACTTCATGGACTGTTTATTTCTCCCAGGGATTAACGTAGAGCTGCAGCTGGACTCTCTGAAGCAGAAAGGGGCTGTGAAGAGAGCTCTGTTCCTGAAATCCGGCCTTCCCCACCTGACTCAAAATATTCTCCTGCTAAATGGNGGCCAGGAACAATGCAGCGAAATGAAGATCTACCTCAAGGTAATCACTCGCTGTGTAGAAACAGGCCAATACACCTGGATGGGTTTGTCTTTCTTACNTTTCTTTATATATAATTTTAATATAATTGGAACATATTCAGGGCCCATAAACTTGGCTGTAGTCCTGACTAGGACTGGATTAACCACAGTGCAACCTGAGCAGTACACTGCCCCCCCCCACCCCAATGGCTAAGTCACATAGACATTGATAGTGTCAGACAATAGATGAGGCTGTATCATTGTGTCAAGCAGTATTGGTTATACAGTTGTTGAACATAGTGCTATGCGGTAAATGCACAATGTGGAAAGGAAAACTATACTTATAATAAGATTTATTTTATGTTTTCCCTTTTTAGGGTGACTCAGAATTTCGGGACAAGCTTTCACCAATTTACATCTCTCTGAACTTCTCACTGGATGAACAGGCACCTACTGATGCCCATGGGTTATTGCCAATCTTCAATTACAAGACCAAGAATCACATAGAGCAGAAGGTCAGCTGGCATGGAAATCGTACTCCTTATTGCTAGATGCATTGCGTATTGATTCGTTGCACATTAGTAGTGGTTAGGTGGTATTGGCATTGCACTAGAAGCAATTGGTTTGTTAAAACCACACCACTTCTACTGTTCTGCTAAAGTGCACCCAGTCATCTGCCAAATGGTTCTTTTGGTCACTACTTTGTGTTTCAAACCGTTTTCATGTAGAATTTCCTTCCTGTATTGTGACTGAACTTCAANTCATTAAATTACATTATATTCTATTTTCTCTTAACAGTTTATGGTATATACTGACTTTATGAGAAATAAACATATAGTGTAGGCGTTATACATGTAGGCTGCTACATATCTGTATGGTCAGTTGTAACCATAATGCCTGTATTCAGCATTTACATTGGCTGGCCATATTAGAACTATGACTATGGGCGGTATTGCAGATCACACTTTCCTTTTTATAGCTGTGTTACAATAATTGAGATTGCTTCTCCCTCTCCTCAGGTTCAGATTCAGCTGGATTGCGATAATAATATCTGTGTCCCAGACCTGAAGCTTAATGTATCCAGGTGAGTGTTATTCCGTCGAGTCNATTCCTTTTCTCCTTTCCTCTCTTGACTTTGCTGCTGTTTTGTGAAAAGTTTTATACATTTTACCAGCATCAGAAACCTTTATGATAACCTAGACCAGAGGCCGCCATGTATGAGCTGAACTAGGTTCAAACACGGCATGAACAGACAGAAAGGTGGTTCCCATGTCTCAGTGAAGGCTCTATACATTATAAAGCATTCAGTCACACTTGCATTTGCATTCACCAGACTTCCAGCANTTCTCTTTAATGATGGAATTCTTATAGACAGTGCAGAGAAGCTGGGTGATATGTACATCGTATAAAATGTATAGTAAGGGCTTGGATTAGGCCTTACCATTTACACACACCCTGTATTCTCTTATTGCCAGGTGCATATATTTTAATATAACCCTGGATGCATTCCATTATGTCTTCATTGTGTGTAATTTTTCCATTACATACATACATACATACATTACATATCCATGTCACAAAGCACAGTGTGTAGACCTATTCTTCATGCATGCAGTAAGGCCTATTATAGGAGTATCCTTTTCCAGTTAAACATTTCTATTTGTATCGTTCTCCAGTTTAGACATAATATGACTTGTCCTTAGTTGACCTGTGACTCTGGAAGCTGCAGTATGAGTGTGCACTGTAGTGTCTAATTCAGTTGTGATCCGTGTATGTTCTAGATCTACGTGCTGCATCTTAGTAATTTCAGAACATTTTGTACATACTGCTGCGAGCTCTGTAACGGACACAACAGGAAGCACAGTGCGTGATCGCCTGTCAGCCGTGTTACTCATTCATCCAGCCTGGTTTTAATCTTATAGTTGTGTGTGAGTCACTTTTTCTCTGTATGTTAATTGAAGAGATTTCTCATAAACCCCAGGAACTGGAAGTGTGTGTGTCGCTGTGCCTGAGATATATAGGGATCTGGAGTGATAATGGCAGACAGCGCTGCTTATCCTAATTCCTGTATTGCAGTGATCGGAAATCTGTGTACCTGGGAGATGAGAACTCCTTGACGCTGATGTTTAATGCGCTAAATGAAGGAGAAGGTGGTGCATACGAAGCAGAACTCTATGTTGTCCTGCCCGCGGAGGCAGAATACAGTGGCATCGTGCGAAACAATGAAGTAAGCAGCTTATATTCATCATTTCTGTTCACGTTTATCATACAGTGATATGTTTATAGGAAGGTTAAGTTCAACTTTCCTCTAGTATGTGATGATTTTTAAAGAGAGGTTTTAGTTTACTACTTCATTACTATAATGAATGTGTATGTATCCTTCACAGAACCTCTCTGCACTGCATTGTCGCTATGAGCTACAGAATGAAACCCGTCTCGTCATCTGTGACCTTGGAAACCCAATGAAACCTATGTCTAGTGTAAGTATTCTGGATATACCTACAGTCTGATTATTTTGCTTTCAGTTGGTTTCATAGTATTTCTCCTCCTTCAGGTATTGGGTGGACTGAGATTTACTGTACCACATCTGCGAGACACTAGCCAGATAGTGCACTTTGACTTTCAGATTCGCAGGTATGTGGGAATACCTTGTTTTATCTGTCCACACACTGCTGAGCGTTGGCAATCTCCTGTATTTTCTATATATGGTCTACTACTTTTCTCATACATCTCTGGAAACCATCCATTACAAATAATATTTTGCACACAGATACTGACCAGCGTTACTGTTATTACACTTGTGCTGGAAACATCATCTCTCACCTGTAATACTGATTGCAATTAATTCAGTTTGCCTCCCCTGCAATTCAATTCATCCATCTTTTTATTGAAAAATGTATCTTATGGTGTATGCCCAGCTTATGTTATAATTGACTACTTTCCATTCAATCGTATGCACTACTGCAGCTAATCATATGCATCTCACTAAGGCATTTGCTCTGATCCGAACGACCAAAGAACTATGATGCTTTTCTGCAAGCAATACTGCGCTATGTTTTACTTACTCTATCTATATATCTATATATAGATAGTTATAAATATATATAGATAAATATATAATTTCCTTTTACATTCTCTTCACAGCAAAAATGCAAATAACTCCCAGAGTGATCTTGTGCAGCTGCCCATTAAGGTCGAGGCTTTTACATCTGTAACGTTTTTTGGGTAAGTCTGCTTATGTTACGAGTTCTGTGGTTGAAAGTGAGGGCTTCTAATAATTTGTGTGTGTGTATATATATATATACTCCTTTTATTGGGTCACAGTAAAGTAGAGCTTAATGCATAATATTGGTCTGGTATTGGTAAGATATCCATACAGACATCTGTGATTCTATCCATTAAGTAGTGTGAACGGTTTATTGCATTTGGGTATACATGTAACTCGTATTGCAGGAAGATCTTTCTATTGTATGTCAAGATAATGTCTTCCCATTTTATTTTCTGTATGAAGGGATTGTGCAAATGCACCTTGTGTGTTACAGCTGTAAAGTTGTGTTTACTAATGATCGATGTTCTGCAACACTTCATCTGTGATTTGTATTTAGCTTGAGGTGATCGCACACGGAGGTTTCCTGGAAGCTTGTTCTACCATATCCTGTGCCTCTAGCCATGAGCTGGTTTAATCATTACTATAGATAATGATCAGCTTCATGTCATTGAATCACAACACATAATGAGTGACGCTTAGAAGGTCTGGCCGGCCTGTGACTTGTGACGTGTAAAAACGAATGGTGAAATTAAAACGCAACTCGTAAAAAATACATATTAATTCCCTGTATAACTGTACAACCATTTCATAAGGGAGAGGTATAATACTTTAAATATTTCCTTTTTGAGTTTTCAATAGAACCATGAACTATGTATACTAGACAGAGGGAGATAGTTAAGATAAATTACCAGCCACACTCCCCAATGTGTCTATATGTTGCTTGGCCAATATATCTCTTATTGAAATGCATCTGTAGCATTTTTAGGATCTAGACACTATTAGAACAATTATCCTGCAATAATCTAGATATTTCTATGAGTCACTGATTGCGTTANCATCATATGTTTGTGTAATGTACCTATGGGATGCTCTGCGCCCCTTGGGCATGGAAAGGCTCCAGTAATGTTTGTTTTGGCTGAAAACACAAATTAGGTTAAACTGTGGCCCAGGGCGGTTCAGCCACCTGTATTGAAAAGGTAAAGAGGCACATCCTGTCCCACAACTTAATCTCTCTGGGACTGCAAACTCGGGGATTAGATAGAGGTGATGGATTATTTTATTTGTCTCCTTTTACCTTTTTTTAAGTGTACTGGTAATCAGCAGTCAATGTAAAGTGCAAAGAAAATGTATAATTTAATTAGTAGGGAAAAAACTTTTTTGTAAATTGTGCTCAGTAAAAATGCCCCAGGAAATGCCATTATCTGCACGTATTGCACCTTTATTAGATTATGCAGCATTTAAGCTCTCTCTTTGCTTGGTTTAGCCTCATTACTTCCAGTAGAAGACCTGGGTTTTGGTACATTGATTTTCTAGGGAGAGCTCTGCTGTGTTAAGGGAGTGTATCATTCCTTTAATAACTCTACATATAGTCACATATATTACGCAGGAACAGTGTACCTGCGAAATATCCAAAGACAGATAATGTGTATGTAGATATTCATGCAGATAAGGGCAAAGAGAAGTATGTTTAAGAGACCATGGACAGTGGAGGATTATTGTATATTATGACCGTCAATGTGTGTCGTATATGGATGTCAATGAGAATTGACCCAATAATGGTCTGAGAACCGTGGAAGTGCGCTTGCTGTGTGTTCATTGATAAGGTACAACTGGAAAGATGTAGGCTCTGATTCATTGCACATTTAGAAATGCACTTCTCTGCTGTAGTATAACACAGAGGAATATAACCTGCTAACAGTGTAGCTAAGAAGACGGCGTCTGGCCTGTCATAGCTGGCACAGAGTTGTCAGAACATGCTTGTCCTGGTCACATTCATTTATACATGTGAATTGTTTAGGGTTTTGAGAACTACTAAATTGTCTCCTCTTAACTTCCATTTTTAGGGTTTCAAAGCCGGACAGTGTTATTTTTCCACTTGCAAACTGGAAGCCGAACAGACAGCCCACTCAGGTGGAAGATGCGGGCCCAGAGGTCAATCACGTGTATGAGGTAAGAGAGCGGTGTGACATGGACCAGCTATGGAGGATAAATTACCTGTGACATGTTTACTCACACCGGGCACTGCACCATGTGTTTCTTTTATCTTGTCAGCTGGCGAACCTGGGGCCAAGTTCTATCAGTCACGGTGTCCTAACGCTCAGCTGCCCAATGACGCACAATAATGAACATGCCATGTATGTCATGAACTACTCTGTGCAAGGCCTGGCTAACTGTAACACCTCCCAGCCTATCAACCCACTGAANCTGCAGGTGAGAATGTCGTGTGCTGTTCTCTCATGTTTTCCTAAAAATAAATATAATGGGAAAAAGTGTGTGTGTGTGTGCATAAATAGTTATATATCATTTCTATGCAGTATTCACCAGAACAAGACCCAACCAAGACTGTACATCATGTGGAACGGCGAGACACATCCAGGCTCCCCGCTGGAGGGTCACATGTCCTGGTGAGTATTTTTATGACTTGGGTATGAAGAACCACATGCATGATCAAAACGCTCTGTACATGGATCTGGATCCTCATAATTTTATGCCGGGAGTCTACTGGTGGGTATGGGTGGACCACCCCATGCACCTATTGCATTTATTATAGGTTGGAAGGCTGTATGTGTCATGAGAGGAGTCCTCCTTTCCACATACAGACTATAGTATAGCACTATCTGAATTACACTACCGCTATGAACATATGTTGTGCTGCATGTAGTCCTGCTGTATGAAAACATGGATTTTGGCCTTCATACATCAATAGATCGATTTAGTGAAGGCCAGTTCCTGACTGTTTACCTTGCATGTTGTCATTGACCTTTCCTGTGTGACAATGTAGCACTGATCTGATGGAATTTCCACATCCATGAGCTTTGTGTACAGCCAATATCTCCATGCAGTGCTACAAGCTGTATTCCTGATGTATGAACAATGATTTAGAAATCTCCTCAATATGCATGGAAGTACATTAAAGAATAGTCAATTGTGTTGTTCCTGTGTAATGTCTTGAACCTGTTTTATAATTTTCTGTAGAAATGTAATCAGCACCACAAAGACTGTTTCCACCTTCGCTGTGATGTCGGGGCACTGGAGAAGCAGAAGAGGGCTATCCTTAAGGTTCATTTCCGTGTCTGGGCCAACACATTCATACAGGTATGCTCTATTTGTTACAGTCTTTTACCATGCAGGCTAGTCAATTTAACAGGGTTTTCTCCATGTATACATCTACCTTTCATGTTGTATAGATGTAAAGGTATCTGGTGCATTAAAAAAAATGTGTTCTTGGTCTACTATATAGAGTATAGAATATGAGATATAAGGGATTTCTAGCTGCTAGCGCCATCTAGTGGTTGGTATGACATTTTAATCTTAAACTTGAAAGTTCAAAAACTGTTTTGTTTCTGTTTGACAAAGTTGTATAAATAAATAAAAATAATTGTAACTATTTCATATGGATAGTATTGTTTGATTGAATTATACATTATCATCTTGTCGCTACTATTTTCAGTTTTGGATGAAATGGGAGACATCTCTTGTCAGCTAGATTGCCAATTTATATCTGTGCCTGTTCCGGCTTGCACATAGCATGCATATGATTTTATATATGTATCTTTTTAATAATGCTATTTTATTATGTTGACTAATCCCTTGCTTGTGGCTAGTTGCTAGTTTTGATTCTTTGCTTGTAATTAGTTGCAGGTGATATGTGGTTGTATACCGCACCGTATATCCATAATGATAAAGTTACGTTTACTTACTGTAGTTAATCATATTAACATTTGATTGGTTTGTGTTATTTAGAAAGAAAACCAGGGATTTGCTCTGCAGTGTGAAGCATCCTATCACATTCACCGACTGCCTTACAAAATCCTTCCTGCCTCCTATCCACGGGGTACACATCAGGTAGGTGTTAATAAAACTGGTGGCTGGGAACTTTGGATTAATTCAAGTTAATCCTATAACAATATTACACTCCCATTAACGTCTCTGGAGTTATACATGGGGTCGAAAATAGTGTGTTATAATCGAAATTATTTTCGTAGACAAAGACTGATCAGCCATTTACTGTACAAGCAGTATTTTTACAGGCCAATACACTTTTTTTTCTTTACGATATGTTAAACATGTCATTGTCATTTATTTATCATGTTTAGGACAGTTAGTGGTTGACCTTCTTTTTAAGTTATTTTTTTTTTACATTGACCATTATACCATCTACTATAGTGTGATGTGTATTCTGGAAGCCAGGGAGCACTAATTACTACCGCTATAATCTACGTTCTGTTTCGCAGGTCAATACAACCATCCACTGGCTGAAACCAGAGAGTAGTTACGGTGTTCCATTGTGGATCATAATTTTAGCCATTTTAATTGGTCTGTTGCTGCTGGCTTTACTCATTTATGTTCTATATAAGGTAAGTTCTGTCTGGGTCATAGATCTTGTCTATATTGTAATATTTTCATAGTTGTATTGGCATATTTTATTTAATAAATAAAACCCCTCCATGCACATGCATATTGTTCTGAGGCTATAACCCTTGTTTCTGATCCATGCTTGCTTAAAATAGTGACAGATCAGACGTCTCCATAGGACGACATGTGTATAGTATGCCCACACTATAACATTTAAATGTTTAGACCCTCCTCATTAAGCTCCCNCCATCTGAAAGCATGTTCCCTGCATCTCAAAGCTGCTGATGCGAAGAAGGTAGCAGTGTATGCACAAGCAATTACTCTTTACGTCTGTAATACATACATCTGTGCTTTCCTAAGCTCTATTCTGGGCTTTTACTTCTGTCTTGCATAGTTAGTCAGTTATAGAATGATAGGATATGGCCCAGTGCTACACTCTGGGTATATAGATAATCATTCAGACAGCTGAGCAGTGTTCAGGGTCTAATCGTATTAATAAAGGCTGCTGATATATGCACAAAACACAGTATGTGGAGCCAACATGGAACCAATGTTTAGGAAATATCCCATAATCTCATTATATGACTAGTTAAAGTACTAGCAGTTCAGTGTATGAGGGAGAGTATCTATGACTTTAATAATGAAGCCAAGCTCTGCAATATTATATACATACATCAAGCCGCACGGTATTGTTATATAGTATATGCATTATTGTTATTTTACTTTATTTCGTTATTAAGCTCAAAGTTGTAATCTTTTAATTTGTTTTGCATTTCCACATAGCTTGGCTTCTTTAAACGCTCTTTGCCATACGGAACGGCTATGGAGAAAGCTGAACTCAAACCTCAGGCTGCCTCGGAGGCCTAGACTGAGCGCCCAGCCTTATCCCTTGCACTGCCAAAGAATCCTCAGAGGGGAAGGTGAAAGAACTGTCGTGGCTCACCTTTTGAAGCTGACACTACAATGTCTGGGAGGGAGGGAGACGATCATGTCGTCATATGGTTTTCACAAATGTCTCTGGGTGTTCTGAGAGGACCTGTTACCAGGAACCATACGANTGAATCACTCAGGCTTCCATTGAACTATATGCCGTCTGCCGTGAGGACAGTTCTCCTAAGATGAAATAGAAATCGCGACTTCCCCTTCAGACAATCCAAAACCACAATGTGGGTGGAACTTGTTCTGGTCGTAACCACTTTTTTCGGTGCTGGTTATCACCTGATTTATATTTCTTCTTTTGGGTTTGGGGTTTTTGGGGGCATTTTCCCTCTGGAGATGCTGCCTCACTTGTGTAAAGCATTAATGGGACTCCCAGAGAAAACCAAGAGACTGTATATGTGTGGACCCATTGTAAAACAAAAGAGGGGGTGGGGAGGGGTGTGGAAATGTTTGAAATGAAATTCAGATTATTATGGTATTTTTTAAAAGGAAAGTTGTTAACTTATTGAGTTTTAGCACATAATCTGTGCATTTTTATACAAACCATGTAGTAACATAGCGGGGAGAATTCTCCTTGTGACATTGGCACATTGGTAATGCTTGAGCTTCATGTACCCAAAAAGCTGACAGTCCGTGGTAGGACCCACTCGGGTTGTAGTTGTGCTCCCCACAATACACTATACTGTTACAAAGTCATATGTCTTGTAGGATCCTGTAGGACTCAATGCAGGGGGCGACTATATTAATGGTTTGACAATCTGCATTTGCAAGGTGCCTGTATGTTCCCTGCACTGAAGACTTGTGTAATGGGGATGTTTTGATCATCACGGCATTGCCTGCCCCTCCAAAGGCTTGGGAACTGAAGACTCGGGAGACATGTGCTTGCTTACAGAATGTATTTGTACAACATTAGGGGAACCTGTGTGGGTTGGAGGGCTTGGTTACAGAAGCACAAGGACTGTAACTTATTGTGTTGGGGGGGGTTCTGTTTGTTGTTTTTAAAGCGATGTATCAAGCATCAAAAAGCGTTCTGTCACATATGCCCGTATTCCATACCAAAGACATTAAGTGCCTTAAACTATGTTGCAGATGTGTGTTGGCCTTGTACCTGACTGAGCACTGATCCATTTTCATTCTCTTCATGACCACTGCATTGTTTGGAACAGTCAGTAGTAAATCTGGTGCTTTTTGTGTTGCTTGGTTCCTTACCATAAAGTGTTAAAAACACATGAACACAAGGGTTTGCTGATATTTAAAATGTGTTGCAACAAGTGCAATAAATGTGTTTTAGCTATTTTATTATTGTTTTCTACTATGTAATGCATATGAAGTGAAATATGGGGTTGGCTATTCGGAGTATTTTTGTTCATGTTTTTTTTTATTATTATTTTTAAAACCTCTGAACCACTTCTGTGGCAGGATTTGCACATTAACTGCTATGACCATTCTGGGTGGTGGTGTTGATTTAGAGGCAATGGAGACGTGTGTTGGCCTTATAGGGTGATAGTATGGTCATTACAGCAGTGCTGAGGTTTGTCTGCTTGCCTTTACATTGGAGATGACAGCACTTCCCTTTTCCTTATCTGGGACATATGAATGACACTGATTTGAATGTAAGAGAGCCATACACAGACCTGTCCACCATATAGTGGTGCTGTAAGTACAGTCTTGTATCTCTATGGACTGGATGCATCCCTCTGATACTGTATCCCGACTCCTGTGCGGGTACATGCAGATTGCGGATGCTGCAGAAGTCAGTAACATCCACATGCCCTTACTGTAACTGTAATACCACTCCCTCCCCCCCACCTGCCATTTCATACATTGTGCCCCAAAAGACTTCCACTACAGAAGTCTGGATGTGGACCTATATGTAGGAAAACGGCCTTTTTATGTTGGTTAAGGGGACCTGAACCATAGCTGCCCTGAAACACTTCTCCATCTCTCCATGCATAGCCAACCCTGTGTAATGCTCATATTGTCTGATTGTACAATTGTCATCTATGCAAAACCATTTCTATGCTGTTACAATCAATATTTCTATGTATGTTTCCTTCTCTTCTTTTCTCCCATATTGGGTGGTTTTTATTTTGCGGTTTCTTTCATCATTTTGTCCTAGGGATGACGCATGTTGACTTCTAAGCTGTTAGAGGTGACTAGGCACCCCAAAGGTCTTGATAGAAGTTGTCTTTGTGTGTGTTATGAGGGGGCTTGGCTGCCTTTCTCAGGGGTATCATACTGTAATAAAGTTTTATAAAACAAACTGCTGTGTGCTCCTTATTTTCCTCCTATACATGAGGCAGATATCCCGCTGATGTATTTTTACTGTGCCTAACATAGATCCGAGGCCTGACCCTATATATCTCGCCTGACAGCCTCCCTGCTGCTCCAGCTGTCCCCACATCCAGTCTTTTCTATTTTAAAACTTGTTTATTCGCTAAGATTCTCCCCTCTTCACTTTCCTTGTGCACATCATATTGACTTTCTCCATCATTACAGGCTACTTATTTTCCAGGGTTCATTGATGTTCCTTAGATGAGAGGGTCACTTTCTCAAAGTATTAGCTGCTACTATGAAACTGCATTACCCAGTTCAGCANTGATTTGGGGGGGTGCAACAAGCTTATCAACAAATCTTGTTGTATTACAGAGTAGATGTAGGTATTTATCATTTTTAGTAGGGTATTGTGTGATAGTTTAGACCTTAATTGGGTCCCTTATGGTGTGTTCCTGCAGAGAGGGGGACTCCACTAGATCACCTATATTTTACAAACTGGTTTTGCTGTGCTGCAGAGATTTGAGGGGTTTATGATAAATTTGTTAGTGTGTCCGTGTCTTTGTTTTGGTTGTGAATTCTAATTAGTAGTGTATGTTCTGGTTTTAGACACAAATATGCATGTACAATACATATAAATGATCATTGCTCAATACAGTGTCTATCACACCAAATTAGCTCCAAAAACAGTCCTGAATTATATATATATAATATTATAATAGATTTTTAAAAGTGCATCTGCTGCGTTCTGCAGTTTAGTTATCTTGATTTCAGTAATTATAATAAGTGAATAAGCTTACGGTTTTGTTGCGTTTGCTTTTATAATTCGTGTTGTCAGCAGTTAGCTGTGCCTCAGGGTTGAGAAAGTAGCCACAGCCGACGAAACGCGTTGGTTATTTTCTGTCCCAACCCACAAGGGTATCCGAGCTAATACCTGAATGTCTTCACAGACAAAGTGAGAGCAACAGAGATAAGAGTTGCAAAGATGCTGCACAACATTGCCAAACCACCAATATGAAACATCCACCACGCACATCACATAACAGGGCAACCCAACAATTGCTACTCAATGCAACTTAAGCACAGAAGGATTCAAGGCATATACACTTCAACAAAACACACATTAAGCATAATCCCCTCAAAGCGCTGCGGCATAGATATCTATCAGCCGTTAGTGGGTTCCTAGTGTGTCACAGTCCCATACATGTTGGTTTGTATAATGGAGGTGCTCATGATCATTGTTCTATCAAATGAGTGTTTGGAACAATATGTTAAGTGATCGTTATTTTAAACTACTTAACAGTATACTCTTTGTATAGAGGTGATGGGCAACATGACACACCTTGGGGCAGGAGGGGGTGGTCCCATTGTGCAGCGCACCTCATTCGATGGTTCTGCACACGTATGAGTGATGACCATGACAACAGGTATATAACAAAAAGATTAAAGCTCCAACAATTGTTTCCTAATAGATGATTTTGCTTATTAATTAATTCACCTGCAACCTTGTCTTAAATAAGATTTGTAATCTATTGTTATTAAACACACAGGTCTAAATTTACTAAGCAGGGAGATTTAAAAGTGGAGATGTTGCCCATAGCAACCAATCAGACTCAAGCTCACATTCTCCAGTATGTAAAATGACACTGAGAGCTTGAATCTGGTTGCCATGGGCAACATCCCCACTTTTCAGTGTCCCATTTCCCATATTGTAAAGCCCTTTCCCAGTCCTTTTACTACATAGCAAGCTCATGGATAGTCTTTCCGAGGGAGGTTTGGGAAGTTTCTGGGGCCTCCTTTATGTTATTGAATAAGAAATGTTAGAATTCCTCATATGCTTAACATACTGTAATAAAGGGCTCCAGGACATCTGGAGGTGCNTTTATTATAAAGATCCATACATATAGTGCTGGAGAACATTAACACTTGCATTGCCAGTTTCTCCAGTGCAGTCTCTCATGTTATTCTGCTGCAAATACGTGTGGATGTATGGGCAGAAGACTGGATCACTGGACAAGAAACAACATTTGTAATGACTAGTGCCATCCTGAATAATCCCTGGGGCTGATCCAGAGTTTGGGAGTAAGGGTAAAACAGGTGTAATTATAGACCTGACCAAAACCAAAGATTGAATTGCAGAGCAGGCAAGTATAAACTATGAAAACAGAATTAGAGTTGAAACGAGAAGTGTCCTAGATCAACTCTAATTTACAAGTTAAACATAAAATTATTTAGATTGTAAGTTCCGTGTGTAAAAGAAAAGTGTTAACGCTGCATGCAATAAAATTTACATTCTTGTGTACCCCTCTCATTGCAGAATGGTTTTGCTCAGGTATACACATTTGCACCTAAAAAAAAAAAGATGCAGGTGCATCTTGCCCCCTTGTGCTGGCAATGGAGATATTGCCTGGGTTTATGTAATGCATGCATACAAGTCCTGCATTTGTAAACGCTTTCATTCTGTTTAATAAATGGCTCACATTACCTTTATCCAGAACTTGTGTAGTGCATGTAGGCTGCTCGGGAACAGCACAGGTCATTCTGCAGATCTGGTCCGTGCCCAGTACTCTGATCTATCATCTGACTGTCCCTTTCTTCTTTCTGCCAGCAGGGGGCAGCAGCTCAGCACTACTGTTATATACCAACAGCTGTGTGATTGTGTCACTCCACCTGGTGGGGGGGGGGATTACACCCCCTCTCTTTCCCCTTTTTACTTGCTGCTAGTGTCTATGTATGCCTCTATATAAAGTATTAATCTTTATTGTGCACTTATATTTTACACAGCCCTTCACTGTAAATGTTTATCCACTGAAGTATATAACGTGATATCTCCCTGAGGAAGTTCAGAGCAGAATCTACAGGTGAAATGTGTTAAATCCTTTGCTTTTTGGCTGCAACATTTGTCCTAACTTGACACGAAATGAAGCAATAGATAATAAATCTGTATTTGCAATGAGAGCCCCAAAATACATCCATACATGTATAAAATATAGTCTGTGTTTATTTAGAAAATAGCATTCCGAGCACACTGGCGCCTTGTATTGGTAATCCATGATTTAGGTGATTTATGTATAAAAGAATGTTGCAGAATATCTGCATCCCATATGCCTATATGTTTATGTAAGGAATCTCTCTCTGGTCCTGGACCCTGGGACAACCTAAGGGCGTGACACCAGAATATGTGAAGATACCCTTGCAGTACCCGACTCACTTGACAGGCGAAATAAAGCCTCTCTAAATGCTTACATGGGTCATGTATCACAATATTGGTTCTTAAAGCAAGAATAACTTCAAAATTGTGAGTGATTGAATCGATGAGCATTCACAAAGTCTGCAGAAGGAAACATATATACATATAAAGTTGAGCTAGGAAATATCTGATTTTTCAATTTTCATGTGTTTCAATTGTATTTTGGATATTGTAACCGATCAGATCACAATCAGATCAGAAAATTCATCTGTGCAAGTGCCAATGCTTGCAATACAAAAGTATGGGAACCTGGGCAGTTCAACCCAGTACTTTTAGATGTTTCACAATTTATTGCTANTACCTCATTTACACTGACTACCCTGGAAAATCAGTATTCTACTACCAGGGTACTTTGCTGGGGCTCTGAATTACCTTGGTCACTAACCTCGTTCACACTGCTGAATTACCCTGGTAGTTCACAAACTATCCTGGTCAACACCATTCACACTGAACCTAGGTAGTTTAGTGAAAGATGTAATTCCTCATCATCATAGATCCGTGATTGGCTTAAAAAAGTGATGTCACAAAAAAAAGTGAAATACAATAAATAAATAATTTTAAAAATAATTAAAAGAAATAGAAAAAATAATAAATAAAAAAATGAAAGAAAAATAAAAAAGAAATAAATAATAAAAATGTATAAAAATAAAAAAATATAAATAATAATAAAAAAATTACAAAATAATAATAAAATTAACAAAAAATAAATAAATTATGCAATGAATAAATGTTTTTATTAAACATTATAATTTTTTTTTTGTTGACGATGTATACACAGCTGCTACACCACTCTGCGACTTTAATGTGTGCTGTATATATGGAAGCACAACACTAATGTGTATATACAGCACATGTTAGTACATGTTAGTAAAGTGCAGCAGGCAGAAAAAGCAGTGCAGACATCNTCCACATGACGATGTCTGCACAATTGAACTACTCGTGACCCTGCCTGGGCAACATTACCCGGGCTGGGTCCGTTCACACTGAAGACTACACGAGACAAAGCAGGGTGAAACTCTGCTTTTAGCCAGGACTGTAGAGCCGGGCAATGCTGCATGGGTAGTAGTTGACTAAACTGCCCGGGTAATAGCNCTCAGTGNGAGTGATCAAATCACACCAAAAGCTGAGTTCTGGATNAGTACATTATTGGTTTTGTTGTCATTTTTTGCTGCCTTTCTTCCCTGATAGCATAAGCTTTAACAAATGCATAGAAATACTACACAAAATAGGTAAAACATAGGCGTAACTTGCATGAGGACAAGTAATCGGCTGCCTGATACAGCTCAGAGCGGCATGGTACAGCATCTAACAATCGAATTGAATACATATATATTACTTTTACTATGAGTAAAACGTATGAAGAATATATTGTCACAAGCTATAACAAATACATCTGACATAAGCACAGAACATAGCTGAGGGATAAAGGTGGCATCTTGCCCATATCTGCTCCAAACTCTTGCAAAATGCTGTTTAAATGTCCCGCTGGTCCCACACTCTTTCCCTCTCTCATTCACACTGTCAAGGCCTCTCTAAGGAACGTGTGATCTAGTACCAGGATACTTTTACAAGTGTCAGCGAAAGTTGTTGCTGAACATTCTTAAATAACCAAAGGGGTCTCTGTCTTACTGAGCTCAGGGATGTTGTCATACAACTGTGCCCTCACAACTGCTATATCAGCTGGGGCTACACATTCTCCACATAGCCTCTGACCCTTCTGGGTATCGAATGCTTCTGCACATATGCTGAGTAGGGGGNAGGAGGGAGACCCTGGGAACAGAACCTGTCTTTCTGGTGCTGGAGGGAACTTGTAGAAGGTAGAAATCAGAGGCTGGCAGCACCAGTCACCCAGTGCTCTGGCTCTTAATGAATGAAGGAAACCTTCTTGGATTAGCTGCCTTTTAATCAGTAAACAGCGGAGCCATCAATAGGTAATGTGTGTGATATTACCAAATAAGATACCTGAGACTATGTACCATCATCTGGGCCTTTAGTGCCATTGTGATTATGTTTTATTTATTTATTCCTATTAAATACATCATTGCATAATATAATGCCCAATGTTTATGCAACATTCAATCATTTAAAGTTATAAGTAGTTATATAAAATAAGTGTTTTATTAGCTTTATGGTGTATTGTTATTGTTGTTATTCTGTTTGTTTTGTTTTAGTTAGATGCGTTTAGCAGTAGTAAATACTTAGTAACACTTTGCATTACATTTTGAAGTGTAACAGTGTAACACAATAACATAATGTCCTTTATAACCTTTAACAGGCAGTTAAGTTCCTGGTTATAGTAAAGTGCAGGTTGTGTTTGTTTGCTATTGCGTAGCTGTAGACCACTAGCTGTACCTGCACTGCCGTTTGTAACATTTACCACTAGAGGTCACTCTGATCTATGTGTCACAGTCCAGACTCAGTCATAGTGTTGGCCTCCTTTCACAGACAG
>JABWIB010002532.1:16371-46773 GCA_016617825.1 Platyplectrum ornatum | reverse complement strand
TCGGCGTTTTCACGTGGTGAGGGTAAGAGCATATATTTTGGTTAAGTTTATGTATCTGTGGACAACACTTGTGACCCTGAAGAAAGTGGCGAGGGCCGCTGAAACGTCGGTCATTTTTAATTGAAATAAATGTATTGAATATAGAATTTTCATTATGATCCTTGAGACTCCAATGAGTGCGGCATCACAACGGGGGAATATATATATATATATATATATATATATATATATATACATACAAACATACATATCTGTAAATTCAAGGTAAAAAGAGGGGCCACTTCATGGTGCATTAACTTTTCATTAACTTCTCCATACAGTAGTTTACCGGCTGGGTGGCCACCCTAAGTGTAAAGCTAGGCACACACGGTAAGATAAATTGTTCCAATTTAAGGATTTCTTCAAGAGTAAGCAAAGCCATGTTGAATTGCAGGGGAGGTAAATTGAATTAATTGCAATCAGTATTACAGGTGAGAGATGATGTTTCCAGCACAAGTGTAATAACAGTGTAACAGTAACACTAGTCAGTATCTATGTGCAAAATGCAACAATAAAGTATTCTGCCTGCATGGAAACACTGACATTCATTTTTCCTCCACCTGCAATTCAACATGGTTTTACCCACTCTTGAAAAAATCCTTTAATTGGAACAATTTATCTTACCGTGTGTGCCTAGCTTTAGTCATGAGAGTGTAAATCTTTTGGCCCATAGCCACAAAAGTGTACAATTTAAGCATGCTTTTAAATAGGTAACACATTAAATATTATAATGCAGTCTACTTCTCTACTGAAAATCATATATAGCTTTCACAATTTTTTTGTCCAGGGGTCTGCACCAGACCAGCAATGTAATGTTCTCCAGCAATCATCAACACAGCAAAATCTACAAAGAAAGCCTGCTCCTATGTCCCAGGTAAGTCTATTTCCATTGAATAATTTAATAATAATAAAATAAAAAGTGTACTATTCTCTGGAGATTTTGTATGATCGAATAGTGCAACATAAATTCTATATTGTGTTTAGCCCTTGGTTTCTGTATACTATTGTTACTGCACATAAAATACCTGCAAAATAAGTTATTTGGAAACAATAATACATACAGTGTACCAAGGATGGACCATACAATTTGCTTGGGTTATTTATATACAAACCAAGACATTTGTGGAAGCAAAGGAAAAACAGTCTGAGTTGACATATCAGTTGTCTTTACTTTGTAAACCAGTTTAGAAACACTGTATGATTGTATTTGATAAATTAATACAAAACATGCTTGTTCTTTTGTATGGTACCATTAATCCCACATATAATACATGATTGTAAACTCTAAATTATTAAAAGTAAAATCATCTCAGATTAATATAATAGTGTTTCTGCTCATACAGGTAGGCGTTTTATGCATGTGTTTAGTATAGCTGCAGCCATGGCTACCCTTTCTCGATAAACAGCATTTTCTTGGAGTTTTGGTGCAATAATATTTGCATTGCATTGATTCTACAGCAGGAAAAATGTCAACTGTAAAGATGCGGTTATATACTTACAAACTTACGAGCACAAAGTTACAAGTGGGCTAACCCATGTTGAATTGCAGGGGAGTTAAATTTCATTAGTTGCAAACAGTATTAGAGGTTAGAGATGATGGGGGGAATTCAGTAAAGGGTGATTTGTGGAGGGATTGCAAATCGCCTGTATTCGCCAGGATTTGAAATCGCAATGGCTTGGGGATTTGTAGAATTCAGTATACAGCGATTTGGTGTGGCAATTTCAAATCCCCACCGATTTGCTAGGTAATCGCAGGGATTTGAACATTACTCATCATTGACGAAATCCCTGCTACTGCTGTGGTAACAGGCAATTACCTGCCTCATTAATACAGGGTCAAAAGTGTCTGTGTTGTTTACTTAAGGTTTGAATAACATATAAATGAAAAGGTAAATTTTTGGAGGAAATCCCAACGGCATTTGAGAAAAGGGATTTAAAATCGACAGCTACACTAGGGATTTCAGACCAAATCGAAAGATAGTAAATACCAAAAAGGCCAATTCGACAAGCATATCAATTTCCTTTGTCGATTTTAACAAATCGCCCTTTACTGAATTCCCCCCATATGTCCAGCCCAAGTCTAAGGACCAGATTCATTGCGCTTCATATTGCCGCATATAAAAGTCGCAAGGCTTTCTGTACAGTGAGAGACGAGAAAAAAGGCACAACCAGCTTTTTCGTGTCTTCGCGCCGGAATTGAATCTGTCCCTAATAACAGTGTACAGTAACACTGGTCAGTATCTGTGTCCAAAATGCAAAAATGAGGTATTTTCCTTGCATGCAAACACTAACATTCATTTTATCTCCCCTGCAATTCAACATGGTTTTGCTGACTTTACGTTTGTAAGTACGTAATTCCGGAACTGGTCCTGTGTGTGTGTGTGTGTGTGTGTGTGTGTGTATGTATATATATATATATATATATATATATATATATATATATATATATATATAATCTTATTATTATTATTGTTATTTAGTTTGATGCACATGGTATGTTCCAAACTCTTAAGAGTCAATTGGAACAACGAAGACTGAATATACAAGCCAACATACAGTGGCAACAGGAAGAACTACAAAAGATCCAGGAGCAGTTGAGTATGGTCCAAGAGTCCAACGTACAGGTATTCCAGTGGCTGCAAGGGAAGCCTTTTTGACATAATATTAGTTAATAATTTGTTACCTAAGAAACAACATACTGATGTTTTCCATATATCACTTTTGGTCTGTTATGATTATGAACAGTATATATTATCACAATAGATTGTGAACCCTATTTTTTTCAACAATAATTTTTATTAAAATATTCAGGGTGTGGGGATACAGAAAATAAAAAGGGGAAGGAGAGGGGCAATACAGTACACTACAATACAGTTACATACTGGTTAGGCCATCCACAGAAGACAATCAGGAGAAGGATTGTAATATAAGAAATAAAGAATAAAGTTGTAGCCAGTAGCTAGGATAGCAGTTGTTCAACTAGACTAAACGGCATAGGATCAGTATCAAGACACCAAAGATATCCCTTCAGGGGTAGAGAGATACTCAAGCCAGGCAAACCATTTGACAACAGGCGAGGAAGGAAAGGTAGAATTGGGGGTACCTTCTGTTTCCATTACGAAATTAAATTGGATCTTAGGGGCCGATTTAATCCCCTTCGCGCGAATTCTTTCTGCCTTACGCTGTTTGCGTAAGGCAGGAAAACTCGCGTTTTTTCGTTCGCACCTCAAAAAGACGCGAGGTTTCAGTCCCGTAATAGACGGGAAAAAGCCTTCACGAGGGATTGAATCGGCCCCTAAGAGACCTGGATTTATCATATGAATTCAAAGTGTGGCATATTTACAAACCCTTGGAGCTGTATTTAACACACCACTCCAAGAGTAATAATATCGGATTAAACCAGTGCTTGATGTGAGGATGTATAGGCGGGTATGCCATACTGCCGCTTTTTCCACTGATTAAATTATAAATCTCCATTCACCTTTATTATTTTCTATATTTTCATACTGCCACTTCTAAATTTCCACTTTGACTTCTGGATTAAACTACAGAAAAGAATATTTACACTAAACTACTGCAGACTGAGATTGCATATGTGTAGCCTGTAAAAATTTACCCGCAGGGCATACATTTACTAAACAGTGAGATTGGTGGTAGCTTAAAATTGGGTATGTTGCTCCTAGCAACCAATCAGATTAAAGATTTCAGATTCGTTTTACATACTGGAGAATGTGAGGTAGATAAAGTTTACCAAATCATTAAAATCAATAAAAGATACTTTGCGGCTCTTTGGTACCTGAAAATTGATAAATATTTTAAAATTTTGCTTTTATATTTTTCTGTCAAGTTGTCAACACCTGAATCCAGTTCCCATGGACAATATTTAGTTGGTCAGGTAAGTCTGTACATTATATACTGTTATATTACATAGCTCAAATGCCCCTTGAATATATATGAAACATCTGCATTGAGCTCTATTACATTAGCACATTCACCTGTCTATAATTAGAATTCATGTTCCGTATAGACTTAATATAGCATAATAAAGCTTTTTTCCAAATCTTTTATGCAGGACAAAATACAATATTATGTGGTTAAGGAAGACAAGCCTGATTCTGGTTTCTTTCTGCAAATGCTGTGCTATATTGTGTAACAGTGGGCTGGGTTATTTTCTTATTACAGCTTGAATAATATTGTCCGGGTTTTTCTTTCTGCAGATGTTTTATCAGCCGCAAATAGTTTCTTTGAAATTAAGTAACGTGCAACCAACTGAATCGCAGCCGCAACAAATACCCCAGAGGTCTAGTCCTTCAACATTATCACAGATTCCACCATTTCAGATTGCAGATCAGCAACTGCTATCATCTAGGCCAGCACTAAGACATGTAAATGCTCTATCAAGCAATGTACCGCTTTATTTTATCCATTTATGTTAATAACTATTAACTACTACTAATAATAACTACTTTATTTATGGAGCAAATTATGAGCTGCATATGCAAACAATGTTATTTACAAATAATGCCATTAAAAGGAAGGTACATGTTGGGTTTTAGAATGTACATCTCTCACACACTTCTGAAAGTACATGTGGAGTACACGGTTCTAAGGAGGGTTACATTAGAGTGCATGAAATGCTGGAGAGTGTCATAAGCTTATCCACTATCTACCGACCTCTAACAAGCTGACACCACCAACAGTGAAACATTGTCCAACTAATGTATACGTAGTTTGTACACCCTTAAGCCCGACATACACTGTGCAGATTGTGGCTTCCAGCTAGTGGGCCTATAAAAGGGACGCTTTCCCATTAGGTCCTGATAACATTGCTACTCATCTCTACTTATGGAAGTGATAATCTTGAAAGAAGCAAAAGGATCTGCCGAGATCAACAGCTTGATTTGATATATTTAATGCATGCCATAAGATCCAAGTGTTGTTAAGCTATTTTATAGCCCTTAGTAAATAAAATACTGCCTATACGCTAGTTTTTATTTATAGAATGCACCGGATCCAGGAATACAACATTGTACAACTTCCACACAAATTTGTGGGGAAGTCAGGCAAAAAGTCCACTGGCGGGCACCGAAACTTGTATGCATGTGCTAGATGTGCACTTGTGGATCCGTCCACTTGGCAGAACCTGACCCCTCCCCTTTCTGCCCACTTAAATTATTATAGGCAGGCAGGGATATATTTTAGAAAAATCACGAAACTCAGGGATAATCCTATACAAACCTGAGCAACACCAGCTACATATTATAACCAAAATAAACCACACTTATTCAAATAGAGTTCCCTCTGAATAATTGCTGGTAAGAAAAATATACCATAAAATATAACTTTTAATTCAATAATTAAAAGAGCCAACAGACAAAAAATGGTGCACAAAAGAGCAACATGACAAAATACGTAAAATCAGACAGGGACCAAGTACTCAGTGCTAAGGGGAGTATCTATAACCGTAACAGAGCCTACCTGTCAAATAACGGAGCTACCGCCCCGATAAGGGCGACCCCGACCGGGAATTGCGATTGGGTTTTGGGGGGACTCATTTGGATAGCTAATTTGCACATGTCCCTATAGGCAGGGGTATATCAGCGTAAGCACTGCTATCC
Source organism: Platyplectrum ornatum (assembly GCA_016617825.1). Lineage (NCBI taxonomy): Eukaryota > Metazoa > Chordata > Amphibia > Anura > Limnodynastidae > Platyplectrum > Platyplectrum ornatum. The sequence goes on along the minus strand of JABWIB010002532.1, from coordinate 41,116 downwards.
ACTGAATTTCCCGCACAAGAGAGGGAGTAGCAGGGGAGATCACTCTCCTCTTCCGCGTGCCTGCAATGTCTGATAATTATGTCAGGGTTTCTTAAATAATGTTGTAATGCCTTGAGATCACTATGCTGTGATTACAATTGGCTCATTTGCACATTCTCTAGGCTCTCAATAGAAAAGAAAAGACAAAGATGCCTGACACACTGTTAACTAATAACCAGTAACTCATTTGCTTTCTGTCTATAAAATAAAATGTACTTAGATCACAAAGATTTTCAAATAAATGGTCATTCCACACTATCAAGATGTTTCTGAGAAAGGTAATACAGTAGATTATGTAGGCATCTCCCTGTCAGCTGCTGGTCTTAGTAAAGTTTCCAAACCCAAATATGCAAAATGGTGGTCAAACCAATACACAGTTAAAAATTATAGTTAAATGTTTTTTTTTACAAAATATTAATAAAGTTTTACCAATATACTTAGAAGTCTCGAAGCAGGAATGTAACGCTATAAGTACCCTCTAGATGGCAGCAAGTCCTAACAAAACGTATTATAAAAAAATTATGAACCAAAACAAACTTCTTTTCTGCAAGCACTTCCATTAAGGATCTGTATCCTAGAGCTTCACTTTAACATTTGTTATTAAACGGGATGAAATGAGTACAGAATGTATGCAAGGAGGGAAGAATTTAAAAAGTACAGTAGGGATGTGTACTTGCTATGTCATTTAAGTGGGGATGGTGTGGAAAGATAGGGTTGGCAGTTTTTAAGTCTGTGTGTGCAAGGAAAGTGCTCAGAAATGTGGATACAGCTGAGATGCACTAAAGCTGTGCTCCGATCTCCAAGTTTCCAAGTTTATGTAGAATATCACATATGGGCCTAAATTTACTAAGAAGGGAGATTGCAGGGAGATTGAAAAGTGGGGATGTTTCCCAAAGCAACCAATCAGATTTAAGCTTTCAGTTTCATTTTACATACTTGAGAATGTGAGCTTGAATCTGATTGGTTGATATGGGCAACATGCCCACTTTCCAGTCTCACTGCTTAGTAAATATACCCCCTGATGCTTATTCTACTAATTCTGAGGAGAGTGGGCACTTTTTCAATGGCAACATATAAATGTAAGTACAGGGGGTGCTTCATATACCAATCGCTACAATATGTTATGGACTGATAAATTATGCAATATCTATAAACATAAGATAAATAGTTCTCTTTAGTGATGGTCTCCTACGAGTCCAAAAATATGGAATAATGATAAAGTTCCAATCCAACATCAATTTAGTCAGGCTATGGTAGTAACACCCGCAATCTCTCCTCCCTTATAACGGTCTTTATAACAGATTCTTATGGGACTCCTCTCCATGTCACTCCAAGGAAAAAGAAACGATATATAGTGCACACCATATAATACAGGTAAGGAATAGAGAAAAAACAGGTTCCTACTCACACACTGTCTCTCTTGTATCAGTGACTTTTTTCTCTATTCCTTACCTGTCTTATACGGTGTGCACTATATATTCATACCTTTATGAATTATATAGGCCATTTATCAGGCTAACTGGAATACTATTTTAAGAGAAAATGTCAATTGTATTTGCTTTAAAGGATTGTAAATTACACAGATTTGTCAGGTTTTTATTAATATTAATAACATATATTTCAGGATCAGAAATCAGTGAAAAGCATGCATGGAATATCAAATGGAGGTCAGTCAACAAAAAGAAACCCTCACTCTCATCTTACTACTCCTGCATCAACACAAACCGTGAACACAGAGCACTCTTCTGGTTCACAACAAGATAATAGCCAACGTCATGAAGCCCCAGATTTCAACCATGACAGACAACTTAGGTAAAGGTGTCCTGTCTTATTTGTTATTTTGCTTCCTAAATATCTAGATACTACTATTTTAATGTAGTATGATCTTCCGTGCCTTTGTTGTTCTGCCAACTTGACCTGTCCCCACTGCCCACCAACATTACACTAGGGACCATTTAAATGAAGGGATTGGGGAAAAATGAAGATAAGAGAAAAAAACGAGTGAAAAATGATCACACTGATCCGCTCGATACTGATCCGCTCGATACTGATCCGCTCGATAGGGGGTATGGTCCAGCTACAGTATTACAGCTACCAAACCCCTATACCAGCACCAATGGTAGAGAGTAACAAGTGCAAGTTCTCAGATCTATTATTTAGTTCTAGTGGCCATTACAGCTTTTATCCCTATTCCTATATATGGGTTATAGGGTCTTTGTATATTACATGTACTTACAGATATATCTATGTCAAGGGGTGTATCAGAACAGAAGGATGTATTTACATGGGTGGAGGGTGGTAGGTTCAGGGGAAATATGCAGAAGAATGACTTTACTGAAAGGGTAGTAGATAAGTGGAATAGCCTCCCATCAACTTAGTATAAATATAAGGGTAGTATGGGGCCGATCCAACCCCGTTTTAGACACGAAAAAGCCAGGCGTGTGCTTTTTCTCATCTCTTACGGTAGGGAAATCTCGCTTTTTCTCATATGCCTCAATTTTTAATTTGAGAGAGATGAGCCGCTTTGTGGGCTGCAATTCACATGACTTTTCATAAAGTGGGAACTTAAGTCAGCTTGCTATAAAGTTGACACTACTTTTATTTGTTATATTGAGTTTGAAAAATTAAAAACTTCATTTCATAGAAAGATTAAAATATTGATGTGTTTCTTTTTAATATTTAGACTTTTGCTCAGTCAACCTATTCAGCCAATGATGCCAAGCTCGTGTAGCACAAAGACATCTTCAGACAGTGGACATCACTCAAAGTATGAGAATGTGATAATGTAATGTATTTCATAATGTTTTATCACAGAAGAGACTTTGTTTACAAATGGACCAGATGCAAACATTCAATTTCTCAGCATTCAGAAATAATAATGCAGGAAATGGCTGGGTAGTGGGGGTGTATTCAGGGGTATGCCATACTGTCATTTCTCATCCTGACTTAATTGAAAAACTATAACTCCATAAATTTTTATTATTTTCTATGTTTCCACTTTTAAATTTCCACTTTGACCTGTTGTCTATAGTGTAACACAATGTGCAAAACATATAAACATACAAATACATCCATTCACACGTACAATATGGTATGTTGGGTATGAGCCTTACTAATCAGATTTTCTTTCTAACAGATATTCACAGAGTTCACAAATATTTAAGAGTTTAGAGGTTCAGACATCTTCCAGTAATGTTCCTTTTGTGCTAATGGGTCAAGCGATTTTACATCCAGGGTTTTCATCAGCTCAATCTTTTCAACAATCCACCCACCAATCCATGCAAGTTCAGCAGCAGCAATTAGTCCAGGTACAATGTCTATAAGTAGGTGAGACCTGTTAGCTGCTAGTAAAAATAGACCTTAAAGCTGCATAATATATGTTTTAAATGTATTATCCTTTGTTATAGTTATTATATTTTGCTTTCTTTTTTATAAAATGTAATCACTGACAAATGTTTTTGTTTTTTAGGTGGCAACACCAAGTACTTTACATACGGATTCACTGATTCTGCCTGTTTACTCACAACATCAAGGGGCTTTGGGATTACAGCAGATCACAGCAAGAAGTACAAATACTTTATCTAACACATCGGGTGTGCAATAGTAAAACACTTACTTTACAAGACAAGGTGATGAGCTGCTTACAATAAATGTATTGTATTTTATTGGGTCACTAATGTAAGCAATAGCCTCGTTTTCACATCCTGGTCTCTGCACACGACATACTTTGTCTTTTGTTTTAACAAGTTTAGAAGCCATCAAGCACTGACGGAGCAAAGACTGATGAAGTATGCACTTTAATAAATTCATTTCAGGACAGAGCATTATCGTCTGATCCGAAATGGTTCCTTTAAATGTTCACTAATATGCTCTTTCTGAACCTCCATCTGAATTTCTTCTCGTTGGACTGTCTGTAATATCCCTTTTGTTACTGACACAGATGAAGGTGCATTTATTTGACAGATGAGGAATTTGAGGCAATGCACAATTATGTAGAAGTACCTTTCCTTTTGTTTCTCTCACTATGGGGGATATTTCCTAAAGGTTGGGTTTTGGAGTGTGAATTTCTCACCGTGACTCGCCTGGTTTTACTGGCGTGTTTTTATAGTGAGTTTAAGTATTCAGTAATGGTCGTGTTTTGTTGGCGAGATTTTCTCGTATGCGAGTTTCGACGAGTTTAATGGTGAGTTTTAGGGCAAGTTTTTAATTTCTACGCGAGTTTCATTTCTCACATCGGCAAGTTTTATGACTCGCACATGCACAGTACAACCTAATCTCCAACCAGACACTGCATAACACTAGCCTGTATCAAGCTTTAAATACACTCTCACATGGTCATAAAGGCTCAGGAGGCTGCTGCTGTTAAGCCTAAACATTTTTACATCCTCCTGATCAGACAGGGAGGCCAGGTCCAACCGCATATGGAATGTACATATACACGACCTATAATAATTACTGAACTTACCCAAAAAGCAAAACTCACCCTAAAATACTCTTGTGTTTGTACTTCTGGTTTAATTAATTAACTTGAGATTACAAAACATCTTGAAGCATTTACTAATTATCTTTTTCTAGCTGTTGTCTTAACTTTTTAACAGTGTAGTTGTTCTATTTACTCTCTTACTAGAACTGTATTGAATGCAGAGATCATGTTGTATACGTCTGATTATACAGATTATACCCGATTATTATATAGATATATTGCTAATAGGCTCAGGGGCTCAATATGTGTATACATCACTACAAACATCAAATGAATAACATGAGAAGAGTAAGAGTACATTCAATCTGCTCTCCTTGTAAAGATTTTCTCTCTGTAAATAGATTCAGGCTAAAGGTGGGTAATCTATTGAAATCATGTTATCCCAAAATGCTCATTGTTGTTACTTTCAGGTCTTACAGTAACATAGGTGTTATTAACTCTAGGTTATGGATCACCTCCAGATCATTGCTAGATCTGCCAGATAGACACTGCATTCACATCACTTGCTCAGTGATAGACAAAGAAAGCTCCACCATGTGAACACAACGTCCTCTGCTTGTCACTGGGTCACCAGCCATATCATTTTATTATGTGGCTGCTCTGACATCTGGATAACACAGGTTGACTTCCAGCAGCACTCTGATGGATTATGCTTGCTATTCACCATTAAGGAAAGTGAGAAATATATCCATGCTGCTGATGAACAGGTGCAGCTAGCCACCATTTAGAGAATCATATGCCAATACTACATGCCGGGCAGTATTAAAGTCAGTATTAAAAGAAGGCAGGACAGATCTGGGAACTGAGATGGGGTCAGGTGTGCGTCTATGTACTAGGTGAGGGGAATAGGTATGGTATTGGATGGTAAGGGGAGGGGGGCAGATCTGGATCAGTAGGTGCAGATACTGCTGTCTTATGTGCAAATAAATTCTTGAAAGTATGGATGGGAACACATATTATTGTTGACTAATAAGTAACCGCAAACTCAACCCAGCTCCATTGTCAGAAGTGCCTTTATATTCCTCTTAAGACTGGATGGGTCAGAAGCTTTCCCATTGTTTACTAGAGATTTCCATGTGTCTGAATTCAGGCCGCTATGTGCAATCTTTTAAATGCTCAGCCATATTCATACTTACATTAAAAGTCATTTTACCTGTATAAATAGTTTTACATGTATATTGTATTTTAATGAAAAGTACTTATGATCAGTACAGAGTTTTGAAGTGTACTAGTGTTTAGTTAGCTTTATTTACAACAGCTAAATGCAATGCTCCAACTATACATAAATACATAAATTGTTACATATCACATAAATATCTTCTGTCTTCTGCAGGTAAGAATATGCACAATCCCTGCTGTGAGATTATTAATACCCAGCTTGCATGCCTCATATTTACATCTGTGTACAGTCGTGCCTAAACATTAACCATTAACNCATGTTTGGTAAATAACATTGTCACAACATAAGATTCAAACTGACCGTACCACCATTCACTATGCCCATTCTTTACCATGTCTGACCTGAATATGTAAACGCCACATTTGCATTGTCCATAAGCATTGACTTACTGTGAATGTGTGTGTGTGAGCACATGCCTCCAATTCTATTATGTCATCCGCATCCGGTATCGATGTTTTACTAATGAGTTTTAGCCTAAAAGATAGTATGAAAGCCATAGTTTCATTAAAAGGGCACAAGTCTCTCCTGCACAAGCAAATAAATAGACACAATCACAAGTTGTTTGTATATTGTGTAATTCAGTTTGTATGTTGTAAGTTATTCTAATGATTCTTTTATAAATTGTGCTGTATTTGTAAAAAATCATAGATTTTATTAAACATCCAATTGTGAGTGATATTGCTAAGCATTTACATTGCCCTTCCATAGAGGAACGGCTGGATAATATATTCCAATGCACTTTCCATTCCTGTATTTTGTATGATTTTATGATGTTGAGGTTTTTGTGAGAATAATGATATATATAATAAATAAATGTAATGTCTTGTACAGTACAGTGAAATATTTCTATATAAAAAATTACAACAATGTGAGTGGAGTTATTTTACATCACCTTCCCTCTCGGGCCATATAATATACCCAACCTGTCAGTGACCATTCTCTGGGGTTAAGAGGCCAAAAGTGACCAGATTTCAGCTGAGGTCTCAAGATCAACACCCATGATGCCAGGGTCAGAATCCACACGCAGTAACAAGCCAAGAGTTCTTGTGTCTTTGGGGTCTCTGTTCTGCCTGTAGCGAGTCTCCCCCTCAGCACCACACCACTGCTCACATTCAACCTCACTGGATTCAAAATACCAGCATCTGATCTGAAGCATCCAGAAGAACCATTACACATGAAAATAATACGTCAATTCCATTTATTATTGTTATTATTGCAATTATTTTAGAAACTAAGTAGTGGTTTTGGAGGCACTAGTCACCATCAATAGATCAGAGGCAGCAGTAACTGCAGCACTGGCACCTCTTCCAGCAGAAAGGTTATTACAAATTAAAGAGCACCACCTGACTCAACCCCAGAATGTCACACATTCTATAATGTATACACAATATACCCCTTTTCCACTGACAAAAAAACCCTGGGTTTATGCAGGGTCAGGATCATTGCAGAGTTTTTACTGGGATTTTTCCCAGGTCGCTGCAGTGGAAAAGGGGTTTCCCTTTAAAACATAGTAGGTAACAATACTCTACTCCATTCAGTGGAAATGGTGTCAACCCAGGAAAAAACCCAGGTTCACACTGCAGTGGAAAGGGGGTCTTTTTTTATTAACCTGGGAAAAATGCAGGGTAAAAACCCAGGTCTGAACCCGGGTTTTTGGTGGAAAAGAGATATGAGTTAACACAATTTATTACACAAAATCTCCTTACTCCTAACTGGAAACAATTCCACACAATGAGTGTTATCACTGTTTCTCCTGTCATTTGCTTATGCTGGAAAAGCTGTATCTTGTAAGACTGCCATCTTGTTTAGTAATATAGTCACATGACAGGTACAATACCGGGTAGACTGGCAGGAAAACACTGCGCTACCGCTACTGTAACAGCCACAGGCTACTAACATCCGGGTTCCTGAAGATACTCATTGCCCCATCCAGATACGGCTGCAGTCTAACTCATAAACAACCGGCTTTGGGCGCAGGAGGCACGTCATGCGTGTAACCGCCGCCCATACATTTGACGTCATCACGCAGACGACCCGGAAGAGTAAAGGTGGTCGGGGGTTTACACTCATCCCACAATCCCTTTCTCCTTCCTTTTCGACATTGCCCTTAGACGAGTAAGTATGGTTCCCGGGTTGGTCTGGAATCTTATCCTCTGCCATCCTCCCTTAGCGCGGTGCCCCGGCTCCCCTGTCACACTGGCATCTGTCCGGGCTCTCTCCGGCTGCCTGCTGAGGGGTGTATTACCGGGCGTGTGAGGACTTAGCTCGTGCAGGATGTGATTCTGCTGCCGGGGGCTGCGGTAATGGAGGCGATGACAGATCGGGATACAAGTCACACTGCTGCCATACATTACTAACCAGGCGCCCGTACACGTACTATTCCCTGCATGTGCTGAAGTGTTACTCTTATCCCTATTCCCTGTATATGCTGGAAGTGTTACTCTTATCCTTATTCCCTGTGTGTGCTGGAAGTGTTCTCTTATCCTTATTCCCTGTGTGTGCTGGAAGTGTTCTCTTATCCTTATTCCCTGTGTGTGCTGGAAGTGTTCTCTTATCCTTATTCCCTGTGTGTGCTGGAAGTGTTCCTGTTATCCCCATTCACTGTATGTGCTTGAAGTGTTCTATTATCCTTATTCCCTGTGTGTGCTGGAAGTGTTCCTGTTATCCCCATTCACTGTATGTGCTTGAAGTGTTCTATTATCCTTATTCCCTGTGTGTGTTGGAAGTGTTACTCTTATCCCTATTNCCTGTGTGTGCTGGAAGTGTTCTATTATCCTTATTCCCTGTGTGTGCTGGAAGTGTTCCTGTTATCCCCATTCACTGTATGTGCTTGAAGTGTTCTATTATCCTTATTCCCTGTGTGTGCTGGAAGTGTTCTATTATCCTTATTCCCTGTGTGTGCTGGAAGTGTTACTCTTATCCCTATTACCTGTGTGTGCTGGAAGTGTTCTCTTATCCTTATTCCCTGTGTGTGCTGGAAGTGTTCCTATTAAAGCTCGGCTGCCATACTGTCCTCTGATCACTGGGTTTGTGTCCACAGAGATGGCGCCAGCAAAGAAAGGAGGAGAGAAGAAGAAAGGCCGCTCCGCCATCAATGAAGTAGTTACTAGGGAATACACCATCAACATCCACAAGCGGATCCATGGAGTGTGAGTGATAAACACTGAGGCATTGCTTATCTATGTGTGGGATCTGATCTTGGGCTGACTACTCCCTTTTGATAAGGTATAAGAGGTTATTGTGAATATGGTAAATGCTCTGGTGGGGTCTCGTGCACTTAGCGGTGTCAAAAACTGACTGTAAACATGAGAAATTTCTAATGACGTGTCTGCTGTGTTACAGAGGCTTCAAGAAGCGGGCTCCACGTGCCCTAAAAGAGATCCGCAAGTTTGCAGTGAAGGAGATGCGTACCCCTGATGTGCGCATCGACACAAGATTGAATAAAGCTGTTTGGGCCAAAGGCATCAGGTGAGTGTTTCGTCCTGTTCCCTGCTCTGGTTTTGATTGTGTCCTAACATAGATTCATTGGACCAGATTCAGATGTTATGACTCTAATGGCTTAAGCTGGCCATACACTATAAGATAAATTGTTCCAATCGAAAGATTTTTTAAGAGTGGATAAAACCATGATGAATTGCAGGGGAGGTAAAATGAATGTCAGTGTTTGCTTTCAGGGAGAATACTTTTATTTTTATATTTTGCACAGATACTGAATAGCATTACTGTCTTCTAGCAGCTGATATTTGCAAGTGGACAGTTGTTGTAGGTCAGCACAAATCTTTAAACATTAGGTCAATTATTTAGTCCAGACGTATCTACCTTATATTGGGCCTGGCTTCTTCAAATGCCATTCAGCATACACATAGTGGCAGTGCTGTCTCATTTCCGGCATGTAATGCAGACAAATAAGTGCAAGTGACTGTTTTTATAATATATATTAGTATAATGACATTGGTGCTTTTCTACTGGGAGTTCTAGCTGGTTAGGCGTGAGGTGGCTTCATGGTGTCATCCTTTGGATAAAATTGTCACATTATATTGTCCCTGGCTGCTGTAACTCTAATAAGATCATTGATGCCAGCTACTGAATTTCTAGTTACCATAGTGACTTGGGGCTCAGGATTTGAAGAGCCCTGGATTGTGTGAGTCTCCATGTTTACTTCATATGTACTTTATACTCTCAATCTCTATCCCCAGTATGTTTTCAATGGGTAGTTGAGTGACGATAGTTTTGTTACTCTTTCTAAATCAATGGTCACCAGTTTCCATTATTATCATATATATTTCACCCCCAGTTGTTATCCTCTTTCATGTAACTCTTAATTCACTCACCTTTGCAAGTCAACTGTCTTCCTTGCTCCTTGGTTGTGTGCTGGCTTTAGAATGGGTGACGTTGATGTGAGCATGTCCGCGTTGTACTACTTGGACGAGTGCTAGTGCTTTAAGCTAGCCACACACCAGACAATTCTCTCCAATTGTAAGATTATCGTGGAATTAGGCTAGAAATCATTCTAGTGTGTGGCTTAAATGTATCATAGCTAGGGCACGATTATCAATCGGTGTATTGGCGTCCAGTCATGCAGAATACAAGACAGTTATGATAGGGGGAGAAAATACTCTGAGCCATCCAGTTGCTTGAGGAGAGGTGGTGAATAATGGGGAAAGGAAGTCCTGAGCCAACTGACAGATATCCTGCCATTTAGAAAAGGACTTCTCCTCCGGCAGCCTGAGGGTGGCTCTTCTTAGTCTATAGTTAAGAAGAAAGAAATTAAATGTATAAAAATTAAGCTGGGTGCGCACTTACCTGAACAATTATCGCTCTAGGACAGGGGTAGGCAAACTGCGGCTCTCCAGGTGTTGTCAAACTAAAAGTCCCAGCATGCTTTAACTGCATAGACATAGTGGATACCTGACAAAGCATGCTGGGACTTTTTAGTTTGACAACACCTGGAGCTGCAGTTTCCTACCCCTGATCTGGTGTATGGGGCTGATAAAGGGGTTGTTTTCCCAGGGGGAAATGGTCCAGTTTTTCTGCCCAGCTTTAGTGTCGCCTGGGTGCAATGATCCAGCTCTTATTCCAGGTGCTAGATATACATTCTGGTCACAATGGAGACCAGGCACACTCTGCATTCTGTCACACTCTGGTTCATGATCTCTTGCATACAATGGAAATAAAATTCTGTATTTCACAAAGCATTTACTTTAGAACATTCGGTTATGTAATGTAACAATGTGAATTTGTAAGCAACAGATTACATATTACAGCGTTGATGTGTTAACTTTTCATATTGCACTGCATTTGAATTACATTGAAGTATAAATGGATGTCTACATAAGACTACAGATTTTGGGGCCGGTTCAATCCCACGCGGGAAAGACAGGAAAAAGCTTTTTTTTCTCATGCGCTTTTTCTCGTCGAAAAGATTACAGGTTTTAATACGCGGCTCGAACAGAGAATGAATCAGCCCCTTAGACTAGAGTTTTTTTTTAATAGTTTATCATGCAATGCAAGTTGTTTTCTTGTGTATAAAAATACGCTAATTTCCCCTACCGAAATAGACTGGAAAAAGTGTGCGAAAAAAAGTTTTTTCCTGTCTTCAGGGGGAATTTAATCGACCCATTGTATCTATTTTCTTCTTTATTATAATGTATGTATATGTAAGTTGAGATATATATAGAGATATTTTATAAAATAAGGAAATGTAATAATTTTGTATCAATATTTATTTGTATAAGTGGTAGCATAGGATCATATGTGACTGGGGACACAACTCCCCTGTAAGGCACTGCACCATATGTTGTCATAATATCCAATCTTCTCATGCTTTGTATCCAGGAATGTTCCATACCGTATCCGTGTGCGTCTGTCCAGAAAACGCAATGAGGATGAAGATTCTCCCAACAAACTGTACACATTGGTCACATATGTGCCAGTTACAACATACAAAGGTACAATGTTTTCTTAGTTTGCAATTATTGTGGGGTTTTGTTCATTTGTATTCACCTAGTTGAAGTTGATTTCCACCTTATAGAATTTGAAAGTGCATAGCTGGCAATACACTATGCAATAAATTGTTCCAATCGACCAGCTTTAGTAAGACTGGGTAAAACCATGATGAATTGCAGGGGGAGGTAAAATGAATGTCAGTGTTTGCATGCAGGGAGAACACTTTATTTTTGCATTTTGCACACAGATACTGACCAGTTACTGTTAAACTGTTATTAGACATAGACTATGCACAGGTTCACACTGACATTTATACTATTTATGTCTTTATTTACAGGTCTACAGACAGTCAACGTTGATGAAAATTAATTGAATTCTTCATTGTTGAATAAAAAAAAGTCAAACTTGTTATGTTCTGTTTGTTTTTACTTCTTCATGGCTGTTCCACCTATTTACAGTGGCATTCGAGTTCAGATTTCTACTAAATCCATCAAATAAAAACACTAAGATTATTAAGGGTTATTACCATTGTAGAACAGGGAAACACCATATTCTCCCTACTAAAAAGCTTTAAAAAGAAACCAATAATAATAGATCCCTGAACATGTAGGTGTAAAGCTCACTTGGCTGGATTGTAATGGGGACTTCTTAATCAGTGTACATAGGTTGTGACTTAAATTATAAACTACTCTCCACTTTGCCACCTGTAAACATCTGCTAGTACCTACGTCTGCCACAACATCAGAATTTACTACCATACAATATTAAGGAGAAAATGACACTCCCGTCTCAGTTAAAACCCCTGATTTATTCATAGATAAAATAACTTGGACGTTTCAGGGGAATAACTCCTCTTTCTTCAGGGAAGAAATGTTAAATGTGTATATAGGCTCATATCTTGTATGTCGCAGACCGCAACAGCGTTTTCCAGGGGCAGCTACCGCCAGCAGTGTCGCCACTGCGGTGCATCACAGAGAAGGGAATTACCACCCTGGGTCATAAGAGATGCACCCTGATAGGCTGGCAGACACCAAGCCGCGCTATCCTGGGACATCACTGTAGAGGGAAGATAGGCAGGGAGAAGCAATAAACAACGGTCAAATGCAGGCAGATGTCTGGATCTCAAAACACACAAACAGAAAAATTCAATAATCCAAAGAGCATCAAAACCAACACAAAAAGTACGAACACTATATGAGCAAAATATAAATCATATTAAAAAAATATTAATGAATGAATGAAAAAGAGACAATTGAAAAATGAAGAAATTGGAAAAATATGAGGTCATAAAACAATGTAAGGGCAAGTTTCATTTAAACCTTTAGGAGCCACATAGTTCAAGTTGAAAATCCAACGCAGCAATGCATACTCACAATCAGCACAACGAGGATGTTTTGGTATATGATCAATATTTTTAGTTCTTAAATTTGACACTTGGTATATTTACTAAGTGGTGCAATTGCTGTAAGATTGAAAAGTGGGGATGTTGCCACCAATCAGATCCAAGCTCTCTGTTTCATTTTACACACTGGAGAATGTGATCTTGAATCTGATTGGTTGCTATGGGCACCATTCCCACTTTTTAATCTCACCGCAATCTTGCAGCTTAGTAAATATACCCCTTGATGTCTACGTGCCAAGAGGTGTTTAGCGACTGGTTGGAGTTATTTTACCTATGTTAGAATAATTTGAGGTTTTAACTGAGACGGGAATGCCGCACTTTCTCCTTTCAGTTGCTGATTCCCATGTCTGGACACCCCGGTAAATGATTCCTCTGAAAGATTGGAGTGCCTTGCTTCTCTGCTACCATACAATATAAAAAAAAGAATAAATGTGATGAAACCTCAATCTCTGGTATGATGATTATAATGGCGTGTTATGGTAAAATCAGTACAATAGAAAATCATTGCTTATAATACTCCATTTTGCCACTAGAGGCTACCTACCCATGTTTTTTTTACTTTGTTTTATTTTCCCTTCTACAAGGGAATAAATATAAAGTCAGTTCTTTAAATTACTTGGCTCAAACAACACAATAATGTACAGTAGCTTGTCAATAGGGTTGCTTGGTAAATGTCTAGCTGTCTGAGATGTCTAGCTGTTTGGTCGCACTTCCCACCTGAAGAATTGTTTATTTAAATAAGAAGGAAATTGTTGTTTAAATTTACGCAGAAGCGGGATCTGAGGACTGCGCTTGTCCTGTTCTTACACCATATCATTGATGCTGTACGCACAAGGCGCATAAAAAAATAAATTGAAAAATGTATTTTTGTTTTAACTTAAAAATCATTAATAAAAAGCTGACACAGTATAGTAGTTAGCGCTGTACTATGCCAGCATTTAAATAAATGAAATAACATGTAGCCCTGGTTCTGACATGTAGAGTAAAGGGTTGTCCCTTCTCCCTGCATGTTATTCCAAGGAGAGTTTTTAAGGAGAAACATGCACCTCTATATTGACCGGTGATTAGGGTTACCACCTTTTCGTCTTTAGATTCCCAGAGTTCTGCAGCCACAATGCAAAACTCCATTGATTTGCAGGACAATAAGGACAGCTGGAAGGTGTGCTACAGACACCACAACTGTCACAGTGCTCTTCCTGCTTTAAGACAAGTTAACTGCCACTCTGCTCTATCTACTTCAAGACAACACATCTGCCCTATAATCTGCTGTATACCACAACTGTCACATTGCCACTCTGCCCTACCTGTCCCAGACACCTCAGCTGTCACTTTGCCCTACCTGCCCTATATGCTACAGATACCCCAACAGCCACTCTGCCTTATCTGTTCCCAGACACCTCAACTGCCATTCTGCCCTATCTGCTACAGACACCTCAACTGCCACTCTGCCCTATATGCTAAAGACACCTCAACTGCCACTCTGCCCTATTTGCTCCAAGACACCTCAACTGCCACTTGGCCTTTTATGCTACAGACACCCCAACTGCCACTCTGCCCTATATGCTACAGACACCTCAACTGCCACTCTGNCCTATCTGNTACAGACACNNCAACTGCCACTCTGCCCTATATGCTACAGACACCTCAACTGCCACTCTGCCCTATCTGCTAAAGACACTTCAACTGCCACTCTGCCCTATCTGCTCTCAGACACCTCAACTGTCACTTTGTTCTATATGATACAGACTCCTCAACTGCCACTTTGCCTTTTATGCTACAGACACCCCAACTGCCACTCTGCCTTATCTGCTAAAGACACCTCAACTGCCACTCTGCCCTATTTGCTCCAAGACACCTCAACTGCCACTTTGCCTTTTATGATACAGACACCCCAACTGCCACTGTGCCCTATATGCTACAGATAACTCAACTGCCATACTGCCCTATCTCTTCCCAGATACATCAACTGCCACTCTGCCCTATCTGCACCCAGACACCTCAACTGCCACTCTACCCTATCTGCACCCAGACACCTCAACTGCCACTCTGCCCTATATGCTACAGACACCTCAACTGCCACTCTGCCCTATCTGCTAAAGACACCTCAACTGCCACTTTGCTCTATATGATACAGACACCCCAACTGCCACTCTGCCCTATATGCTTCAGATAACTCACCTTCCATACTGCTCTATCTGTTCCCCGATACATCAACTGCCACTCTGCCCTATATGCACTCAGACACCTTAACTGCCACTCTGCCCTATCTGCTACAGACACCTCAACTTCCACTGCCGACAATAGACAAATTCTGGGAATGTATATAATAGGGATTCCACTGTAAGACGCCAGCAAAGGGACAGTGAGCAATTCCAGTCTCCATAGGATTTCCATGGCAACATTAATTCATGGGTTTATGTTCCTCCTAAATGGAGTCACGACAGAAACAAAAAGACAAATGAGCATCCCACATTCTGAATCTCCTCACTCTGTTCAGCTATAATATGAATGTCTACATGCTTTACAACAATATAATACATATACTGCCATGGAAGCAGCAGGGAAACGTTATTATATGATAAAAAAAAAAAGAATTGTTTACTTGCTGCTGTCTTATACCCCTTTTCCACTGACAAAAAAAACCTGGGTTTATGCACCTAGACCCAGGTTTAGTTTGGTGGAAAAGGGCCCCAGTAAATTAAACACAGGTAAAGGGTTTTTACCTGGGTCTCTGCTGTGGACAAGGGGTGTTACTTAACCCCTGGAATGATGCAGTTAGTTTTTTTCGGTCCAAGATGTTGATATTTCTAAAATTCAGGGGTAGGCAACTATGGCTCTCCAGGTGTTGTCAAACTTCAAAATGCATTGTCAGGTATCAACTATGTCTTTGCAGTAAGAGCATGCTGACACGTGACAACACCTGGAGAGCTACAGGTTGCCTACCTCTGCTCTAGTTGATGAAAAAAGTGCTGCAGTGACTGGCATGTGTATTCTTCTGACATAAGTTTGTCTGAATGCAGTCCACAACAAAATGGTGTCGTCTAGCTAGCATTGGTGTCTTTCTACAGAGCAGGGGATCCTACTAGTCTGTAGAGTACTGTAGGCACAAGTGTGAAAAGCTGCGACAATACCACAAGCTAAGCCCTAAAGAAATAAAAATGACTTATGACTTCAATCACTCCTGTCCTGACTCTCCTCGACAGTAAAATAAGATGATGCAGGAAGCAGGATGTTTATATCGCCTGTTTGTCTTCTTTCTGCATTGGCACCAACAAAGAGAGACATTAACCTGTTTGTTAATGCTACCCAGGAGGATGACAAGGAAAGTGAGTTACCGCCATTACCTATAAACACTCAGCGTGTGTCATAATCTTAACAGGAAATACTGTTCTTTCTTCTGGGTAATATTTCCTCATATACAATTACATGTCCTTGAGATGAATTAACTTAATTATTTCTGGGGGGTTTCTATTGGTACTGTATTATTAGTAATAATAAACCTTGCTTTGATTGAGTGAAGACAACATTGTGAACTAATAATTATAAAGTAAGGTATACATGCAAGCTGGTAAGAAAAGGAAATACCAATAAAAATATTAAGTGAATGAAATTATTCCATTTAAATGCAATTAGTGGATATAACTGTCACTACTCTTAAAATAAAAAGACCCCAGTAAAAAAAATCACTCTAAGGAAGCAGCTAGAATAGCTTAAGCAAATAGATAATGGAGTAATACAATATTTGAAAAGTCTTCCTTGGAAGTTGGATGCTATTTCTTATCTTGGGATTCATATTCCCCCTACTCTGGATAAGATTTTTGAGGTTAACCTTCCCCTGTTGTACTCCCAACTGCACAACCTTCTGTCTAGGTGGGGTGCCTGCGAGGTCTCCTGGCTCAGACGAATAGCTGTGTACAAAATGTCCCTTCTAAAGCTTATGCGTATGTTTTGCTATATCCCTCTTCTGTTCCCCACCCTGATTTGATTAGATCACGTCGCATTACGCTTGACTATGTTTGGCGCTAAACCCCGTAGACTTGCTTTCAGTCGAATGGTTCTCTCCAGATGGGGGACCGGACTGTCTTGGTGACAGATGCCTTGTGGGGTTAAACACTGGGTAAATCCTGAACAGTTTGCCCTGGGCTCCTTCCTCCTTCCTGACCAGCTTTGGACCCCAAAGGACTCTTTCCATTCCCCTACGAACCACAGATGACGGGCTCTGAGTTTGGGATAAATATGTCTTTCCCCTCTGGAGATATTGGCCCCTATTGCTCGACTCTCCCTGCGTGCCATGGCCCATCTTGTCCATAACCTGCGGGTGGCGTGTTGGTTGGACCGAAGGTATCTCGACCTTATCAGACCTCACTTCCCCTCATGCTGTCCTCCCCTTTGAAGATCTGGCCCTAACATTTCACCTCCAAGATGTTCATGTCTATACCTACTTACAACTCCATCACTGGTTGGCCTCTGAGAAGCGGGCTGGTTGTAGTTTTGGTTCCCCGCCTTCCAAAATTGTTAGCCAGCTGTCAAAGACTTGCTCTAGGGGTGCCATCACATTCTGGTATTCCCGGCTGGTGGCCCTGTCAGAGCCCCATAAGTCTCCCGCTCAGCTACCCTGGGAAAGAGATCTTGGAGTGGTCCTCTTTATACAACAATGGTCCCAACTGTCCTTTAAAGTGTTTAAATGATCCCTATGTACGACATTGTTACACCGGCTGTATCTCACTCCCGCTCGTCTACCCCTTATGTGACCTACAGTTTTCAATATGTGCTGGAGAAACTGTGGCCATGTAGGGGACCTCATGCATGTGTTCTGGAGCTGCCCGGTTATCCAGCAACTCTGGTGGGAGGTGAGAGACCCCTGATGGCTAACCTGTGACACTCCAGATGTTGTCAAACTACAAGTCCCATCATGCTTTGCCAGCTCATGCTAAAGGCTCAGCATTCCAAACTCCTGGCAATGTATGATGGGACTTGTAGTTTGACAGCATCTGGAGTGTCACAGGTTAGCCATCAGGGTGATAGACCTTGCCTCCAGGGCTTTTAGGGTATCTATCTCCCCTGCTCCACCTGTTCTGGGACCGTGACGTTTCCATTAGTTGCTATGTTCTTGGTCATATTTTCATATGGCTACTATGGCTAAAATCAGGAACAAGGACCAATTTAGCTATGAAATGCAAACAAGATGTGTCCCCGGTGTGTCTCTGACGTCTTCTCCCCTAATCCAATGGCTCTTGTGGTGAGAATGTGTCTCTAGACACCTCGGTGGAGGGGCTGCTTCCATTGACAATCTGCCCTCCTCTCCCCATCTTTATGAAACTTCTGATGGCGGTGATTGAGTCTTTGTTCATGTTTTTATTCGTGACTCCCTGCTTAGGGGTGTGGCTTCTGTGTTTATTATTATGCCCCTGCAAACTTACTGTTGAATTGTGTTCTTATGTTGACTCTGTACCCCCGATTTGTTCATTTCCCCTTTTCTGTTTCTGTACCCCATTTGTTCTGTTAAATTCTTCGATAAAAACGTACAGTGACAAAACAAATCTCAGTTTAAATTGGTCTGCCCTTGTCTAATAATCTTCCATCAACCCCTACTAAGCTTTCTTACCCTGTCATCAATACAAAAAATAATAAAGATTAGTAGAGGAATATTAAAAACATGTTTATTGAAAAGTGCTGCTTCTCACAAATAAAGACAATAAGCACAAGGGAAGTCAACTTGGCATCTCTTGATGACATGAAAAGTCCAATGCAAATCAAATATAATAAAAGTTTCAATTTCCAGCATTGAAACATCAATATTAGTGCAAACACAAAGTTGGAACTCACATATTTAACAGTAGACATAAGACATAACCATGAGCAGGTTTTTTTTACAATAAGAAATATTTGGCATGCCATTAAAGAAAATCTGGTCAGCCTTTTGCCTGGAGGTTGAGGAGGCATCTTGGCGTCTTTAAAGAATAGATGCATAGGAAGAGCTAAGAGTATAACAGAAAGATAGTCCAGTGTGCTTTGGTAACTCAATAACACAGAACATCATAATGACGGAGTCTCTGTGTCCTCAAACTGATTACAATGTTTAGGAAATAAAATATTTCCATTAATATCTCATTGGCATGAAGGAAATCATCAGTATTATTCAACACAACTTCTTCCTTGAGTGAGATCTAGATTGAATCTTACTAAAGGCTTAAAAGTGTATAAAATCCATTTTTGATTAAGATTACCAACAATGTCAATTGTAGAGACATTTTGATGACATTGTGTATAGGTCACATGTTCACAGAAAGCTAGCTGCCGGACACTCAGAAATCCAGAGATAAACTGAATGAAACTTGATTCAGGATAAAACAGAGGACAGCTGGTTCATTCCATTCATTTTAAGACTGTACGGATTGAGTTTAGAACTTTCTAACTTTGGTTTCAGTTCCCGTGGCTTCTCAAAAAAATTCACCAATGACTGCTCTGTCAAGAGAGAAGCCAGTATATGTTCCAGAGAAACCATCCAATTTGTTTCAATCACACCAGTGGTCTCGGAGAAAACACAGTCTTGGTCCGAGGAGGAGGCACCATTTTCTGGATCTACAAATTCATCCGAGGTGCTTCCTGAACTAATGCTGATGCTGTGTTGCCCAACCTCTCCAATCTGAAGTAAAAGGGTTGTTACAGTGGCAATGGCTTGGTAGAGATCATTTTCTTCTGGATCTTCATGAAACAGACTATACATTGTTTTGCAAAATTGGATGAATTCCCTCTGGAAAGAAAAATACAATTACATTATGTATTTCAGCAAAGATGAAATCATTGAAATTATTATATTATTTATATTACTATTGCAAGCTAATTATTCAGCAACCATTTTTTATATTTCAGCAAAAGCGATACTTAAATGTGTGATGGGTAATAAACTATAAATTATTGGTATTTTATAGTAACTACCAGTTACCCACTATGGAAGTAGATAAACTACCATTTTGCATATCATGCAGATGCGTACACAATTCTAACAGCTTAACCCTTTCCTTCATCCTCAGCTGCTGTCCATCCCTGTAGCCTGCTGAAGCACATCTGTCCATTGGTATTGGGAACAGGTAGCTAGTTGAAATAGTGACACTTTGACAAACTCACCTTTTGACAAACTCCAGTTTAAGTCTTTGTAATACATTGTATTATTGACATCAATACAGCCAACATTAAGCTGTCAGCTATATCACCATCAAAATACAGAATATGTAAATTTGTATGAATTTTTGCAAAGATTTTGTCTACAAATGCCATTTAGCTACAGATTTGTTTTTTTTTTTATTAAATATACCATATATAATCTGGGACAGCATCAGAATTAATACACCCATGCCTGTGTTCATCAGACAGTGGTCTGCATACCAATGGTTGAGAATTCCCGTAGTACAACACAAATCCGTTTAAATGGTTTTTCATTGAGAATTAACACCTTATGTGTTCAACTAAGGGTTAAAGTGAAAAGATTTAACAATCCTAAAAGGAGTACACAATTTAAACATTATGGTATATAACAGTGGTCGAAGTTTTCAATTACATCAGTGGGAGAAGAGCCAGTATGGCATACCCCCATATACACCCCCACTTCCAGCCCCGGTATATAACCATAGCACCCTTTTCCCAAACTCTCCTAAAGGAAAAGCATTATAGTACATTTCAAGATGCCATTAAAGTGATAAAGAAGTGGATAATATTATTATATTTGAGAATAGCAAGTTTAAGGATTGGCAAAATGGTAAAAAGAAAAGCAGTCACACACTTTACCTGGGTCATTTTTGGCAAATCTTTTTCCTGGTTTTTATCCTTTTCTCTTTTTAAGTCTTTCAGCATTTGCTTCAGTTGCTTTTGGTAGTCCTTTTCAACATCTAAGTTAAATAAATAAAATGAGGTTATAATGACATAACACTGTATATCTGTAACTACATTATTATATAACAGGAAAAAAAAAAATCAAAATAAATATATTTTATAGTATAAATAAACTGCTAAAACTGAAGAAGTGAGCACACTGTGTAGAAACAGATTGCTTACCAAAATATGGTATGGCAAAGAAAAATAGGGATAAATATTCTGCATTGCCAGAGTAGTAATTCATTTATCTAGGCTTTAAAGATATATGTTTTTTATATCTCCATTATTATATGGAGATATTTGTTTGGTTACTAATACTTTAAATAATAATAATGCTTTAAATAATAATTATTTAAATAATAATAATAATGCTTTAAAGGAAAAAAAACCTACAATAAGGAAGCATTTTACTCTAGGTAGACAGAAAAGAATGGATAAATGCATACTATTAGATTTTGTGAGCTTCAGTGGCCTGGTAGTAGATAAAAGAGGACCTTTCAGTGGTGACTGGCAGTCATGGTCATTCTCTGTAAGAGCTACATAAAAGCAACACAAAAACATATATGATTAATAATGTTAGAAATACAAAATAAGCAGTACAACAATTACAATGTCCTGGAGAAAAATGTGTGTCAAATCAAAACTGAAAGTTAATTAAATCATAACAGTAAACAATGTTCTGAATTCTGAAATGTTGGGAATTTAATTCCTCTTAAACGGCAACCTGTTAATTATATGGGTTAATTTATATCCAAGTAGTAAAAAGCCTACTACTATATAACCATCACAAAACAGTGACAACTTTAAAGCTGACTAAAAGAGAGTGGTCTCTATCTGTACTTATTGCAACCATATTTATATAAGAGAAGCACACATTGTCTCACCTTTGCTTATTATGGGCTTCACTAGCAGGAAGAAGCAAGAAGTAAATTCACAATGAAGGAAATGTTTGGACATGTAACCAGCACATAAACTTTAAAGCATATATTTCTTTTTAGCAAAAGATAGATTTTGATGGTATCTGTCATAAAACTAAACACATTTTGCATTTAACTATTGGCAATATTTTATTTTACTTTTTTAACTAAAGCTATTGTAGGCCTAATAGTCTTACTGTACTGAACAGGATTCTATTGGGTGACAAATAAAAGTTGGCAGATACTATGTTATACATTATCCAGACATTTCTGCAAACTCTGCCGACCACAACTGAAACAGTTTAGTAGTTTGGTTCTGTACACGGCTTATTAGCATGACTAACTGTACATTACACATCACACATTGTTCTATTCACCTGGCAAATACAGATGTATACAAGCACTGAAAGACCATTCCAATATCAAACACATTATTGGAATAAAAATACTTGCAAAAGAAATCACCTGGTGATATATGAAGTCGATACAACAATTTGATTTTTTCATTCATCTCCCCATTGTAGATAATATCTACAGGAAAACAGAAAGTTATAAGTTCTAAAGACATACACAAACTATATCACACACTGATGTAACTTTGACTATTACAGGAGCTGATTGCAAATGTAAATCACCTAAACACCAAGCAAAGGATTTGAATTCAATTAAATTATCCTGATTCTCATCTAGCAGACGGAACATCCTTTCAGCTAATATTTCTGTATGAGGACCCCATGTCCAGGGTGAACATAGCCTGAAGAGGGCCACAAATTGCCGACTGTCAATCCTGTACTGTTCTGCATAGGGCCTGCTGGGGTCATGGTGCTCAAGTAATGAAGGAATCTCTTCCCAATAACAACTGATGAAATGCTCCCTCTGGGGGAAAAAACAAAATCAGGTACATTTATCAAATATTCTAAACACATTGCTGTTTTATTCATGCAGATTCTAATTATATTAGATTTATTTCAATAAAAACATATTGATGTAAAAACAAAAAATTCTCTTTTAATGTTCAACATATGTAAAGCTTTCAGAAAATACTCTAGTTACCTTTAAACTTTGGATTAGCCCAGAAAAGAAAACCCAATTCATGCAGTATAATGCCATGTTTAAATGCAAAGTTAACTAACTGAATTTAAAATATGGCTAAAATCATCCTAGTGTTGTTCCTCTTGCAAGTGTCTCACCTTAAACAAGTCAAACAAGTCTTCTAAATCTTCAGGAACAAATGAAACATCAGGTGTAACAACTCGGAGCTAAATTGTAAATATTGTATTTTAACAAAAACAAAAAAAAAGTCATAAGAGTAGATTCATTTACAGAATATATCACTTTAATAATAGTAGATTATATATATTTTTTTTTATTTATTTATTTATGCGGTAATTTTAGTATAACACATAAGAGCATGTGGTGAAGAAGGCTGCTATTGATTGTATGACTTGGCAATCACAGTTGGTATCAGAACATAGTCCATCAACACCTTGCCCAGGAGCTGTAGTGCCCCATGTTGTACATGACCTGAGATTACATCATGCTGACATATGTTTTACATGTTAACTACTAATGTGGTCATTAAACATGGAAATATATCTTATGTGGATTTATTGTTTTTTATATTAAACATTATAAACTTTATCATCTCGTATTATACAAAAGGAAGACACTTACAACATTTTGTTTTGTGGTCTCCTCATGGCTTTGGAGGACACGGATCCTGTGTTTACAACGTAAGTGCTCAATTTGTTCCACAGAGTTGTTGCCAAATTTCTGTAATGGTACACAATTCCATCACATTTTACATCAACCACCATAAAATATATTTTACACAAAAGTGAGAATATTTCCATGCATGATTGCAAATACATGAAAATAAGTCAGACATTGACACTATGGAATGCTGGTCATATTAACAGACTGTATTTGCATTACCCCTTTACCTAAATAGTTCTGGGTCACTTAATTTGTGGATATTTACGCACCTCATATGAATCCCGTATTAAATCTGAAATGTCTGTGACGGGATGCGCTTCTTGTTCATTGTTCAAAAGACTATGCAAGTTTCCAGATTGCGGAAGAGGACTCTCCTCATTCTTCACATGCTCTAAAAATCTACCNAGAGGAATATTGTTCATTAGCATGTAGTTTTTCAATATTGAGCAATGTAAAAATATAAACAATATATTATCTATTAATATTGTGGCTTACATCAAGTGTCAATTTATAATTTATGATTCCCAAACGAACTAATTATATCTCTATCTATTTCTCATTATATAGATCGCAAACATTGTCCACATCTCTATTCCACACTATGGTCCATGCACACACTGATGCAAACATTGATGAGAGATAATGTTTCCTAGCCCCAGTCTATGAACAGTGTAACAGTGGTCTTACGGTTATTAACTCTCTGGGCACCCTGTATGCCGACGGGATCCTCCGCCCCTTCGCCCAGCTGCAGNAATCGTTCTTGGTTCCATCCACGCATTTCTTCCGGTACTTGCAACTCAGACATGCCCTGACGGCACAATTTCCTGACTCCCCTCCTTCCCTCCCCTTTAAAAGCTTTGCTGTCTCCGTTGACCCGGAAAGGGGCCATCTCCGCTGTCTACACCTCCTTGCGCTCTTCCGGGTCAGGCCCTCTGGCGGTTCTGCGGGAGCACTGTGAACAAGACTTTGGTGCCCTGGAGCATGACGAGTGGGACGAGATGTTGTCATCTGCTAGAAAGGCCACGTCCTCTATCCATTTTCAACAGGTGCATTTTTACATNCTCCATAGAGTTTATCTCACCCCTCTTAGGCTGGCCCACATGAGGGGGGATGGGGGGATGGCCTACCCTGAATGTGGGGAATCTCCCGGACATTTTTTCATCTGCTCTCTGATGTTGTATATTTGAAAA
>JABWIB010002531.1:31947-48235 GCA_016617825.1 Platyplectrum ornatum | reverse complement strand
AGTTTTAGATACCCTTTATTAGCAATGGCATTACTATTTATCATGATATACTGTATAGACCCATATCAGTGTAAATCTCAATTTACGGTGATATGGGTCTATAAGAATACAATTTTGTTGTATTNTTCAAACTATAAATCTGCATTAATACTGTATTTAAATAAATATAAAANTAGGAGGATCTGGATCAATAGAGCGACCCAGGTACTCACTACTGTGTTTCCCCAATAATAAGACAGTCTTTTTTTTTTTTTGGTCTAAAAAAACACCATAGGGCTTATTTTCTGGGTAGGTCTTATTTTAACATTGACAGAGATTTATATAAACAGTTCTGCTTCTATCCCCATCATGCCCCCCAGTCCTGCTTTTATACCCACCATGCCCCCAGTCCTGCTTTTATACCCATCATTCCTCTCAGTCCTGCTTTTTTTTTTTACAAACTGGGGAATTCACTAGGGCTTATTTTCGGGGTAGGGCTTATTTTTGACGGCTTTGAAAAAGTTGGGGTAGGGCTTATTTTTGGGGTAGGGCTTATTTTTGTGGAAACAAAGTACCAGTAAGTTCATCCACCTCATGCACACCATAACAATCATGTGTTTCCATACCATCACTTCTAAATGTCCACTTCAACCACTGTATTGAAGTATATAGCTTTTGTAAATAAAATTACAGCAAAATTACAGCTTTTGGAAATAAGTTACAGCAAAATTAAACCTGAAGATTACCAGTTTAGTTCTCCACTGAGGACTTGGTTAAGCGGCAGGGGGCTTTTGCTATGACTTAGGAGTGAGGGTTTATTATGTGGGGCGGGCAGCACATCTGCACTCCCGAGAAGAGGCTATTCTCCANCATTTGCCTCACTGTGAGGTGTCGAACACAGCTCCTGTCATCTTCTACATTGTGAAGGATGACTAAAGTGACTCATTATGCTTATTGCACACAGATACTGACCAGCTTTACTGTTTTCAGGGCTAGAAAATCACCTCTCAACTCCTGCAATTCAGCATGGGTTTGCCCACTCGCTCCTAAGTTCAATAGTACATAAGTCTGGATCTAGTCCATTGTCATCCATTGTCTATCTCCCAGAGGGAGGGAAAAAGGGAAAAAAAGACTCTNAAATCCAAATGACCCCTTTTGTTTTAAACATTACTCGAGTGCTGGGGCGTGTATGTCAAGTACAGGAATGAATGTGGCCCATGTTCCTGTCCCCAATTATTTGAACAGCAACTTGTTGTACAGAATCAGCTGGATTACATGGTATTGAAACCCCATATATATATAGTATCATCACATGTATTTTATCATTATTCCGTTGCTGTCCCATAATTGTGCATTATACTGAGGTATCAGTCTCCAGATTCATGCTGTGCAATGTATCAGTCTACAGAGGAGGATCACATCTGTACGTAATGTATATTACATTAATAGTAATAAAAGATTGATACAAGTATATAAGATGACTCACTTTTACACAGTAGCAGAGGACAGGCCCCATTCTCACATTCTGCATGCTGTTCTGATCAGGTGGCGGCGTCTCAGTTTCTGCCAGTGTACAGACCTTTGGGGGGGTCGCTTTCGTGTCCACATCCTGCTGTACATGAGTAGAGCACATGTAGCTGTTTAAAGTGATTTCAGCAGAAGTTGGGCTATTCTGAGCAGTGTGACTGTCTGTCAGTTTGAGTCGAGGCACTTCTTTTGTCCCCAGAGAGAAGTGTCTCAGCCGCAGCAGGCTGGCCGTGCCAGAAAATTTAAAATGAGACATTTTTGGTATCAAAGTGCATAGTGTCGTCGAAGTGTCCTGGGTCACTAAGGTGAGGTTTTCAACTGGTATNAGAGAAGTACCAGGCGCAGGAGAGCTGGCATACGCTTTGGCATTTAAAGATGGGTTTTGGGGACATTCCTCTGTAGGTGTTAAAGAGTCATTCCGGAATCGACTGTATTTTGTTCGTTGAAGCATTACTGAGAATCTAAGAAGCAATTAATGCTGAATATTTCCACTGTGCTGCTAGTGGTCTCTCATAGCCCTGGTTCAGTCCAGCGTTTAAAAATNATATAAAACTGTGTCATTTTAGAACAATAAAATACAACATAAATCCCAAATTAACCTTTTGTGTTCTTACTGTATACTGAGATTATGCGGAACATTTACAATATTCTTGAATGAATCCTGGATATCTATAGAAATGAATGCAGGTTACAAAAATAACTTTGAGAAAATAGTTAAATGTCAAGCAGTATCCTAGTAGTCAATGATGTGCAAAGAAAATACAGATCCAGGCAGATGGGAATAGGAGCTGAAGCGCAGGTCCTTGCTTCTCTTAAGAATACAAAACGAGAAGGCTGGAAAGTCCATATATCCAGTGTAAGCAGGTCTCCTTCATCTTCTGCGAGAGCCATAGCACCCTGGCAGCATCCTGAACCTACAGCAGTAGTACATGAATGAACTTCTCTGAATGAAATGCTCTCAGTGTTTGCACACTATCAATCTGTGAATGGAGCTGAGAATGGCTGGAATTGACTCATGATCCTGAGGGTGTTCTGCTTCCATCCAATAGAAAAAAGCTGGGATGAGTCATACGGAAGGAAAACAGTCAGCTACTAGTTAAAGCTCAGATGTGTGCTTGTGGATGTGACAGATACGTTTGTGTCACTGTATACCAGGATGAACACAAATCATTTTCCATAGACACCTATACCNATGTTTACAGTTCAGCATGAATATCATTTCATTATAAAGCCTTTACTGTACCAGCAATATTGAATCATTTACAATAGTCCCTGCTTAACTGCAACTCATAAGTAAACATTTCTACTACACAAACGCACATATTGGCACAGATTCTGAAAATATGCAGATGTGCCTTTTCCCTAAACCCTGTNACACTGCAGGGGGAAGTAAATGTCCCCGCTCATGGGCAAATTGCAGTTAAAAAATAAAATAAAGAGGAGACAGTTATATATGTATACCTGGACAAAAGCATGTTATATTGTAGGGGAGGCAAATTTCATCTGTTGCCAGGTAGTGCCAGGATCTGTGAAACTGAACATGGTTTTGCTGAAGTGTAAATCTGTACCTGTTGTGTCCTTTTATTTTTAAACCCAACAATCTCCAGAATTGTAAAGTGCATGCACAGTGTGGATTATTTATATATGTCTCCGCCTGGGAGACACTGCTAGGCACTGGGTATAGAGCTCCTGACTAGGAGCAGGCACTTAAATAGTTAACGTACAGAGTTCCTTCCCCCTGTATGTGTACCACGCCAGTCCTCTAACATTTACTTTCTTTATCGAGCTAGCCTATAGTATAGGAACCTTAAATGAATTAAATATAATAAATATTCAAGGAACAATTCAGATATAACTCCAGTTGTGGTGTGCAAGTCACAGTAACCCACANGTCATCTCCCATGCTGATCTGCGATTTATATAGTGAAAAATAGAAATACCTTACAACTGCAGATCTTACTTACAGATTCCTAACTGCAGGGCGCACTCAATGAGTGCATAGCATCACTTCTCACCTGTCTTACTGACATTGTACATTAGACCTGAGGAAAGGTTGCTGCCCTCCACCTGCAGAGAGACAGCTTGAGTTCAGTACATGCATTGGTGACCCTGCTACCCATTTCACTGACTACTCTTCACTTAAAAGGACTGTGAAGGTGAGCAAAGACTAGTCAACAGGATGACGCTTCTAGACCGGGCCTACTTACAATGCCCAATTGCTCCAAAATGATTGTTCTTCATTTACATGGCCGCTGCTGGTGTTAGAAGTGGATTGTGGTAATGATCTAAAACCTGTGTGACCCATAGGCATGACTGGCTATGTTCTCCAAGCTACTTACTGTTGATTTGATTTTTTGTATTCATCGACCCACGCAGGGCTTAGTTATGCACAGTTCTTTGCATACCCGTCCAACGAACTTTAGGCACTAGCTGCAAATGTTACAGTTTAACTTACTCACACAAAAAATGCAAGTCTGATTGCCATTGTCACTTGTTTCCATTTATATTTATGTTACTCCTCCCATTCTGATATAGGGTGCCAGAATTATTTTAACGGTTATAGATATATTGTTGGTGAAGTTCCACATGGTCAACATGGGAAACGCAGGTGTCACTGGAGAAGTGTCAATACGTCTGATACCACAGCTTACCCCTATTAAGCAAAAATGGATGGCACCCAAAATATCTCAAACTAAGCATGTTACAGTTTAGAACAGCATATTGCCTTGCAAAATATAATCATTTCCTACAGGTAAATTTGATGATCTGTGGAACTGCTCCTAGTCGAATAATCCCTGCTTTGTGGAGATAACAGAAAATGTCCAGGGCTCAGACTCTTTCACCTTCCCGCACTACCCCAATGCCACAACTGCCACTGAAACTGGTGTGATAAAATTCAGCTAGGTGACCAGACTATGACTATGCTTACTGCACCTAATACAGAGGAATAAGTGAGGCTAGCTATTCAATCTATTCATTTACAGATCCAGAGGGATTTCATGGCATTTATTACAGAAAGTTGAAGCATGGAGTGGCCCCCACTCCAACTAAAACAAAAACACCAGTAAGATGTTTCTTCAAGGGTTGAAATGGGAATTTAGAAGTGGTGGTGTGGACATTTAGACATGGCGGTATGGAAACATAGAAAATAATAGAAGAGAATGGAGATTTATAGTTCTTCAACTATATCAGTGGGAGAAGTGTGCTTCTGCAGTAGTCGCANTGGCACATCTTCTTTCCGGGCTGTTGTTAGGCAGATGTTATAGTAAGCTCGATGACAGCAATCCTGGCTGTTGCTAAATTCTCAGGTTTCTGTGTAAATTGCACAGCCACAGCTTCTACTTCATGACTTACATCATAAATGAATATATATATAAATGAATATATATATAAATGAATATATATATATATATAAATGAATATATATATATATTCACATTAGACAATGCAGAACAGACCATAGCAGGTGCGTGTGTGTGGGGGGGGGGGGTACAACCATTGATGTGGCAAACAAATCCGGATGAGGTCAGGCCACATGTGAAAGGTCTTTGGAATGGAAATGTTAGCAGTATAATCCACACAGATCTTCTAAACCTAGCCCATACTATATAATGGCCGCGTCTCACTCACCCTTTCTCCTTTCTCCTCCTGTCACTTATCTGCTGCCACTAGAGGTGTAACTAAGGTGAACATGGTGGAGACTGAGGGAAAATAATGGGGAGATGGGTTTCTCACACTAAGATAACAGGCAAGGGAGGACTGAAACACAATAGAATAAGATAGACAGTCACAGAGAGTAGGGTATGAGAAATCTGCTGGATACTAAGCTGGCAACAAAAGCTATTTTAAAGGGTAGTCTGTCAAATCTGTGGCCAGAGTTGTCAAATGTTTAATCCCCCTCCCCTTTTTTATTTGTGTACCCCCATGTTCTTATTCCCCCAAAAAATTATTGATGCAAAAAAAACATATATAGGCAAATCTCAAACTTTGTTGAATTCAAATACTAATGCCATACAAGGATTTAGATCTGTCTGTTACTTGGGTTCCCATCTATTGCAGCACGGACACATGCTGAGGACAGAATACCCCTGCCATTGGGACATAACTTACTACAGCCTGTTTAAATAGAGGTACCTCTAACAGTTTATTTACCAGTTTATTTATAGAGAATAAAATGATGTCAGTATAGTTTTAAATGCTCCTAATCTGCAGTCACTTTCTATGTTTCTTCAGACTTTCCCAACTTGTAACCACCACTGTTGGTTTGCAGTGGTATGGAAGGTTAGACATTTCATTTGTATGGGTAAGAAATCCTGGTTTGGTATCCTCTACATCGCTACATACGGGTCAACTATTCTGTCATCTGTCATTACCAATATATTTATATTTTGATTTTATATGTGGTACATAAATATATAATTGAATTTTATATACAATTCTATTTTATATTATATTATATATGTTGTTTATTTTATTGTTTTTATATATATATATATATATATATATATATATATATATAGATTGTTGGCACACTTAAACCAAAGCATTAGATCCCAGATGGTGTCTAAGTCTAATATGTGTATATGTCTAGAATTCTCTGGTAACTGATCTGTGGCTCTAAAATCAGGAAACATTAGGACTTTCCGTAGTCCTATCAGCGAGTCCTCTGGAAAGCAAAAGGGAGAGTCCCAGTGGGATGAGAGGATCCCCAAAATGGATATGGTAAAGTTGGAGTCCCTCCTGCAACTTGAGCTTGTAGAGGATAGTAAACCATGATTTCTTACCAATCCAAATGACATGTCTAACCTTCTGCACCTCTGCAAAACAACAGCGTTGGATACAAGAAAGTGACAGCAAATTAACAGCATTTAAAGCTATATTGACATAATTGACATAATTTTATTCTCTATTCTGTTTGAGACTCAGAATCCCCTTATATTTATGCCAAGCATGCTTACACTGTTCTGTAGTATTAGCCTCCACCACTTCTGATGGGAGGCTTTTCCACTTATCCACTACCCTTTCAGTGAAGGAATTCTTTCGCACATTTCCTCTTAACCTACCACCCTCCATTTATATGCATGCCTTAACACACCTTTCTTTGAAAAATGCCACCCTCCTGCACCTGGTGACATCCCTTGATATATGTGAAAGCTGCTATCATATCACCCCAGCTGCTCCAAGCTGTACATATTTAGTTTCTCTAGTCTTTCTTTATAGTTTTTGTTGGTCATACCATGCACCATATTGGTGGCTCTTCTTTGCACTTTCTCTAATGTATTTATGTCCTTCTGGAGATATGGCCTCCAGAACTGAACACTGTATTCTAGGTGAGGCCGCACCAATGACCTATAGAGAGGCATTACTACTTCCCTCTTTCTACTAATTCCTCTCCCTATGCAACCAAGCACCTGACTCGCCATTCTCATTGCTAAATCCCTTTCCTCTTCATTGTTTTGTAATGTCATGCCATTAATAGTGTATTGAGAATTAGGGTTTTTGTGCTAGATTTTTGGCATTAAACTGCAGTTACCACGCTCTTGACCACTCCTCAAGTCTACCTAGATCATCCATCATTGTTTTTATTCCTNCTGNTGTGTCTACCCTGTTACATATTTGTGTGTCATGTGCATACAAAAGGCATATTTTTCCCTGGATACCATGTGTAATGTAACAACTTTTTTTTTTGTTTCCAATCCCAGATTTTCTAGCTTGTTTAAGTCTGTGATGAGGCACTGTGTTGAAAGCCTTACTAAAATCCACAGCTCCCCTCTTGATCTACTACTTTTGTGACTTAGTCAAAAAATGTAATTTCATTTGATTGACATGATCTTCCCTCTGCAAAACCATGCTATTTGGGGGTCTTCTAAGTTATTGGATTTAAAATATCCTATAGTGTGCTTTAAATCATATCTATTACTGATGTTAGACTTACTGGTCGATAGTTGTCAGCATCCTCCCTACTTTGACTCTTATGCATTTGCCAATTTCCAGTCTTCTGGAATTACTATTGTTGCTAGCGACTGGTTAATTAATTTAGTTAATGCTTGTGCCAGCACTCCTCTAAGTTCTTTTAGTAATGTAGGATGTATCTCATCTGGCCCCATGGATTTGAAAACTTTTAGCTTTAATACCTGCTCCTCAGTGAAGGGATGTGTGCCCACATCTTCAGCCTTTTTTAAATGTGGCCCCATAGCTGTTCTTTCTTTTGTAAATATTGAACAGAAATAATTGTTATGATCAGTGAACCCTGTCAACCTCCACAACACCCCAACTATATCATCTTTAGATTTTTCATTTATATATCTTTCTGTACTGAGTGGGCAAGATCAACTTTACCTTTGCTGCCTTGATAAAACTATTAGTCTCCTTTCAATTTTGCAACATACCCTTCTGTTTTCTGTAGACAGGGTTTGCCAAGTAATAAAGGCCTTTTTTGCGCTCACTATACTTGCTACTTCTTTTGTAAACCATATGGCTTCCTTTTATGCAATTTTTACTAACCTTTCTGACACAAAGGTCTGTTGCTTTTAATAATGAACATTTTATAACCCTCCTCTCTGCCAAAGATTACTCTCCCACTACCCGGAGAGTAACCCCTAAATACTGTATATGACATGGGCTCCACTTGTATGGGAATGCTTTTTTCAAGCCCTCTTACATCTGTGACCTAGCTGTTTCGTTCCTTCTTTAAACACACTTAAACTCTAAAATCCTAGTAATACTGTTGGGGCTAATACAATGCAGCAATGCACATACATAGTAAATATGGGCCCTGGTGTCAGGAACAGTGAGGCTTTATACTTGTCCAGGTTGGTACATTTTCAAGCAGGAACAACGGACACAGATTTATATATGTGGTACTGGGTTTATTGTAATGTATTACTTAAGAGCTGTTTAAATGAATTCCACACTCATAAGGCAAATATATACAATCATTCATTTATTAGATAAGGAAGAAATTTTACTAGTATTTACATAGTGCAAAAAGCTGTTATTAGTCAATAAAATGAACAATAAAAATAGAATTATCCTTCATACAGAAAAAAAACCTTCATTTTTTTTTTTTAGGAACATGTTCCTATACTAAGACGATTTGAATGTTTCGTGTTATAGTTTTCCGCATTAAAAGCTGAGTGACGGAAACAAAGCGCATTTATACAGAACTGCGTGATATTAAA
This sequence comes from Platyplectrum ornatum, assembly GCA_016617825.1. Lineage (NCBI taxonomy): Eukaryota > Metazoa > Chordata > Amphibia > Anura > Limnodynastidae > Platyplectrum > Platyplectrum ornatum. The sequence goes on along the minus strand of JABWIB010002531.1, from coordinate 39,548 downwards.
AAGTTACTTAATAACAAACAAAAAAAATCAGCACAAATAGGATGAGGCAGCAAAGCTAAACTATCACAACAACCTGTTATTTCTAAAATGTCTTTTACAAAGCATGCCAGTAATAAATGTGTATTGTTCACAAAAAATGACTTGTTGGCACTATTAAAGATGCTGCAAGTACTTTAGTTACTTATCATTTAAGTATATGGCCATTTTACTGGCTCAATTTGCCACATCATGTCTGAGGCGTGAAATAATACTTTTGGAAAAGAATACCAGTAACACTTACATGAACAATTAATGTCAGTTAAAGACTTTATACAATTTTACTATTCATTGACAAATCAACATGTAAAATATTGGACAACTGTTTCATTGATACTTTTTTGGGTGTGTTTTTCATTTTTAACATAACTTTCACCTTCACAGTAATGAAGATTATCTATACTGTAAGCAATTGTAACGGAAAATATGGAAGACCAACACAACAAACATTCAGAGTTAGATAGATATATATATATATTTACAGAATTGTTCAATTAAAAATTACCAAGTTATTTAACTTCTGATTACTTCACAGAAATAATTAAAAGAAGGTTGTAGGAAATTGCCACTTTGTAACTTTATTGAGCAAGGGTACAATTTTTGATGCATGACTAAATCTGGGCACATACTTAAACGATTTTCACTCCCAGCAGATGTGAGCCCCTGGGTAAAACATCCTGACACTGGCCCCACACACTGGAGCAATAATCTGAATGGGAAGAGAAGCCGCGCTCTGATTGGCAGGCAGGCAAGCCCGCCCAGCTGATGGGATGCCACTTCTCTTCCCATTCATACTGACATCTCTTCCGGTGGCTGTGGATGTCCTGTGCTGTGGCTCTGGCGAGTATGGTTTTTATTTTCACATTTTCTCATCAGTGTCTGGTGTACCGTGCCGCAAAACACCAGATAGTGAATAAAAATTGGAGCTAGGGCCCGATTAATGATCAGATTTTGTATCCAATCAGATAATTTTTACATAGTGTATTATCACCATGAAAAAAAAACATAAATCTTCCCCACACATTAGGATGATTTTTACCCAATCCATGATAATCGTGGAATTTATGATAGTCATCCAGGTGTGTGGCCAGCTAAAGTGTAAATCTTCACAATAAAAAACCATTTCCATATTATGCCAGTTGTAACCTGGTGGAGGCCTCTTTACTCTAACTGGAGCAGAGGCAGGGTATGAATGAATGGCATATTTTGCACTTACACTTAGTATATCCACTAACTTACACTGTAAGTGACGACAGCACTTTCCCATTTCTGACATGGCTGCCAAAATAAGGAGGAAAAATGGTTAAAAGCAATACCTAGCTATAAAATAGACGCCTCTTAAGATCAAGAATTAGCTGAACTTGTAGATACAACAATGAAACCCCAGAAACGAAATATGTTCTCTGAAATTCTAGATATTATTATATATCAAGTTCACAATTCCATCATGTCCCCAAGAAGGACGGCCCTTTTAATATACAAGGATAAAGTCTGTCATGTATCTCTCATGAATTCAATGACTTCAATCCTTAACCCTTGCATTCAAGATTATATAAGTATAATAGTACGCAGATCCAATTTAGAAAATCTGCTCAAAAAACGAATCATCAAATGGAAAGTCATTTACAAGTATTCCCAAATGCAACTAAAAACTGCTAACAATGTAGCACCTAACATTTTCAACTATATCAGTACAACAGACAACTATGAAACATAGGTAGAAAAGCTAACAAATCTTGAAATATTTGTTAATTGTGTTTGCAGAAGCTTTTGGGAATGCACTATATACATGTACAATGTCTAACATGCAGGGTTAACAGACTGATACAGATCGCACTCCCCCTACAGGTGATTTCATGTAAACCACATCCAAAACCATGTCATGTAATTCTGAACAAATAATGCTATTTCACACTATAGAGAAAGTAGTTAACTAATGTCAAAATACTAGTTTTAATTTAAATATCATTAACCACTAGCTTTTCTTGATTTTCAAAATGGTTAACTGTATTAATTACAGGTTAACACATTTTACACCATGATGGATGAAATGCACCAACACTTAAATAGAAAATAATAATATATGGATTCAAGGTGTCCACACTGATCAAAATTATATTAACAACATATATATTGATGTATACAATAAATTAATATGCTAAAGGATAAAAAAATAATCAACTAACTGAAATGTTTGTGTTGCAGAAAATCCCAGGTTTTATGTCTCATTATAACAATAATGCCAGACTTCTGATGTCACTGGCCTATGTAACAACCACTGAGAGATACACAAGTGAACAGGCGTCGTAAAAACCTCACTTGTAATCATTCCTTCCCTCATAGTATGTCAGATACCATGATCAGCAAGATTCTTACAATGTGGAAGGAACATGCATGCTAGTTTGTTGAAGAGTAAACCATACATAGACAGAACAGAAAAAGCCTAAACATTCATCAAAACACCCTATAGTGCTTAAGTAATAGAAAAGNCTCAACATTCAACTGAACAAAACAAACTGCATGGAATTAAATATAGATTAAACATATAAACAGTGCAAAACCTTGAGATGAAATAGGTATGGAAAGGACTACATCTATCCCAATCATTAATTTCAGTGGACCAATTCCTGAGTTTCAGGGAAGGTGGATTTTTTTGTTCTTTTTTGCATGAATTAAAATTGGAGGTCTATTTTAAGACATTCCACTATTTGAACCATTCCTGGTAACCTTTTCTGCAGTCCTGTCAGTGCAATCAACAGCTGCTTCTACTTCTGAGCACTCCACATCATCCTCCTCACTCTGCTCAATGTTATCTTCTTCTGGACTATTCACAAGTTGCAGGGTTTCCATAGTTCTCTGGGTCTCCGACACCCAGGACTCTATCCTGCTGACTGATAATGTAGGTTCATGGGGATACTCATCATCATCGTCTTCCTCCTCATCGTCATCATCATCCTCTAGCATTTCTGGCACCAAAGTGCTTGTTGTACTTATTATGGATGAATTGAGGACATCTCTGCCACTTCCATCCCATGACCCAGTTTCAGTACTCTGCTGAGAAGCCCATTCCAGATTGTCATCTGGTTTCACCTCCTCTTTAACAACAGAAGTTAACTTGCCAGGGTTTGAAACTGAGGCAGACACACCAAGTGCTAAGACTGGAGCTTTACGGACATTACTTTTATCAGGTTGGACATTAACNGAGTGATCAACAGCCACTGTCCTCAGAGAAGAATCTTCATTTTCTGACGTTTCAACTCCATCAGATGTTTCTACCATACTTCTCCAATTAGTTTCTATAAAACACAAAGCAATGCAAGAATGAATNAAATGAATAATAAGATTTACAGAAAATGTCAATGCTTGCTGAACCTGATTGATGGGGACCGACAGGTATGAAATCTATTNCCTTATTATCCACAGTATTTAGACTGTCAATCATGCAATTAGCAAGGATACTGGTAATTTACGCTTAGATTGTAAATAAAGTAGCATATATTTTAAAATCTAAAGGCTGCTATGTACAGGAGGTATCGCTGTATATAATTTGAGATACTCAGAATTAGTTTGTGCATTTATAATTAAGGGGAAGATATATGGAATTTTAATACAATTAGAACACTTGCCTACAAGACATTCGGATAACAGAAAGCGGCATTATGCTGCTCCCCTCTTATATGGNAATCCTCATGCAGACACCTACCTTAATATTCTCTGCACAGACCACAATTAGTCTGGTGCAGAAAGCTAAATCCAGCACTTTCTGTACTATTTACATCCCTTCCACTGTGCACTGTACATCCACCTCCCTTTCCAGCTGACTGATACAGGGACATTTATAGAAGTGTGGATCCTATAGATCCAGGGCTGTAAAAGTCCTGTTTAGAGTGTGCACGTGTACTTATGGTGCAGAGAATGACACAAAAGGGTCTCCAAACACTCACCGTATTCTTTCTCATTGACTTCAGATATTGGNTCAGAAATGACACTACAGAAGGAAATTGCACTGGCAGCCGAGGGGTTACGAGAATGACCCATATGGTGAGGAACCTTTTTAACGTTTTTAAGTGCTTCCTCAGCTTGCTCTTGCTCCATTGATGCCACCATATCTTTGTATGCCTTTCTGGCTTCTTCTGTCAGTGACACCAGGTTATTAAATAAGCTCTAGACAGAAATGCTTAGTGTCAGTAAAANAGTCATGAATTAGCATTACAAAATAGCATTTGCAAAATAAACTCAGAAGTACTGAGAGGTGAAACCACAAATCTGTAAAAGATGTTAAATATCTCTTCTCCATAAATTCAATTGTCATGACACTGCTACATTTGTGCTTTAAAGAACCTGATTGAACAATATGTTTGTGCATGTTAGTCATAAAACCGCTAGTACTAAATCCCCCTTAAATAAAAAGTTTAGAAATACGTCAGGTCAGTAAATGCCCTCAGGTTCACACTATGGCCACAGATTTGTAATAAAAGTGAATGATCTCAGCAAACCTCTCATCACCTCAATTGGGACAACTGCCCTCACATCTACACTATATGTACTGTTAGCAATCATATCACAGTATTTATTTTACTAGAACACAGACATTCCCAATAAATTGATGCATCTTTCTCTTCTTACCTCAGCACCAGAGTAGCTGAAAATACCCACAACACTAACGGGTACCAATTTGTTTACACAGCGTCCAAGTGCTTTTCGTCCCAGTGCAAAAACAAAGGGAATCTCTTGCTCCCTTGCCATGGCTATAACATTATATAGTGCTTCATCAAGTCCACCTGTGAATGAAAACTGGAATGTTACAACCTAGCGATAAATTTAAATAGAATGTAAACCACAAAATAATGCCTGCAGATCTGTTATATGCAAGCTGTATAATTCATAGAAGTTCACAACACACATGCATCATTATGTTTATTAAAAAAAAACAACACATAGCTAAACAATAAAAAATAATAATACAGAAAAACTGAAATAGAACAAACCTTTCGACTGTATTTTCTCACAGTTTGGNGAAATAATAACACACTTAATCTTATTTAACTTCATATGCTTGGTAACTTCTCGTAAACCCATAACAAGCCTCCTCTTTGACTTGGCTTTAATAGGGTCTTTCAGGTATACTCGCTCTTGGAAACTGACCAGTTCTTGCAGTAGCACAGTCACACATTCATCAATTTCTTTACTTAAAACTTGATTGCAATACCTGAAGTGTACAAATCAGAGACACAGATGTTTGAAAAAATAAATAACATCTATATAGGATAAAACAAGTACATATAAAAAGCTATTACTAAATATGAATCTAAGCAAGAGATATATTATACTAGATACCTGCTTAACCTATCCACCCAATGTCTTCTATACTGTCCCCCACTCTTCTAGCATGTAAGCTCTCATAAGCTGACCCCTACGTTTTCCTCCTCCTATCTTTGCCACGCTTGGTGTGTAGTGTAAGTTATTGTTTGTTATTATTCTGTACCTCCATGCTATGTATGTACTGTATTCNCTACTGTANGGTGCTTAGGAAACTATGTGGTTCCTTATACATAAACATTANTAATAAAAAATGTGTATACATACAAATGATATATATTATTTACTTACTCTCTAAATCTCTTGCTATGGATTTTGGTGATGGCAGAGGATGCCATGGGGCTGCCAATGCCAGAACTTGCTGGTGAGCCCTGAGATACAGGAGTCATGCAGTAGGGTGAGTTCTGACTTGCTGGTGACAATGAAGTATCACTTGGTGCCTCTGATTCAAAACAANATGAAGGTTTTCAGAGTTTGGTGGATTTCTTACATTTATCCACAGAAAAATGCTTTGTAGAGGTGGCTCATATACACATATATATCAGCCACACACAAAAAAAAAAACATACATATATATACACATAAACACACACACACAATAATATTATTCACACAAAATAATGATATATCCAAATGCAAATTCTGATCTTTAAGTAAGTATACACAGTATCCGGAGGCATCATCCACTACAGACCTATTGTAAGTGTAAACATTTTATATATGACACTGTTAGATTCTCATTAATTCTTATGTACAAAAGTTCATTCTAATATTATAGGTAATAGGACCTGCTCAGGATTCACAGGTTGCTGCAGCCTAATGCAAAGAGGCCATATTTCTATGTATTTCATACTTTTACAAATATCACAGAGACAATTTGCATGGTGAAATACCTTCTTGAGAAGCCAACTCCTCAGATTGATCATCAGTAAAACTTAGAGGGATTTCTTTTTGCTCCTCTGAACCCAAAACACTTTGATCAACGGTCAAACGCCCTTTCTTTTCTTCTCTTTCTTTTAAAATAATCTACAAGGAGACACAATAAAAACACATGGTAATTAGTATGAAATGTTAACTTTGCAAAGACCGCCAGTGACATGCTAATCAAGATATAAANCCAGGAAAAATACACAGAAGGCAATACTTACAGATTCCTGATTTGTTCACGTAAATATATCTTTTAAATACATNTTTGTTTGTCATATCAATCTTCACAAATTGTAGTGTAACAATTAGAAAGCAATTTACCTTTTTAAGTGCTGTTGGACGTTTTAGTTTCGGAAGTTCTTTTTCTTTTCCCCTTTTGACCCGTGGAGCAGTGGAGTCCAAAGGATTTGGAGCAGCCACCAATCCCTGTGCCTTGGTGAATATGTTTCTGTTTGTGTGTTCTTTGGTATGAAATGGAACTGAACTGCCAACTGAACAAAAACAATATATGTATATATTTTTATTTATATAACCTAAAAATGAAAATTAAATATATAATATGAATATATTATAAGCATTCATGTAAATAAGCACTTTGGATTTACATCCAAATCAGGTGAATGGTATAGTAATTACAATATTTTCTATATGTGCCTCCACTTTTTAAAGTTACCAAAAGTAATGAGACAAAGTAAACAATCCTAAATCTAACCTTAACTTTTTAATACTTTTTAATACTTTTGAAATGCATAGACATCACCATACACTGAGTTTCATCCCTGGTGATGCTCTGCCAGGCCTGTGAAGCACTGTCCCATGAATTCTGAAGCATTTAACTAAATATAAGCAGATAATATTGCTTCAGAATTCATCCTGCTGCAAAAAGTGATTTNGCCAACCAATGTTTACTGATAGTTACAGCTCTTTGGATCTCATATAGAGAATAAGCAGCAACAGATTCAACAAATTCATTCCTTTTACCCGCTTAATTTATCACCTGATTTGGATATAAATACCCTCAAGCCGAAAGTCTTGTTTATTTCATATCAAATCCATTGTGGTGGGGTATAGAGCCCAAAATCCCATTAGCTAGAGTTGTTAAGTACCAGTGTAGGATAAAGGTCTGGTGTTGGTGATTTGACGAGCCTTCATTGCTTGTTGCTGTCTCTCCAATTCAGCCAGCATATCCCCGAGGTCTAGCTGTACTGGAGTCTTGCTCTTCTTTCCAGATGCTTTAGATAAGGCTTCCTGCAGTGTGCAAATTAAGGTCAGAAATGTAAGAGTAATACAAGGAGATTTCAGACCAAGAAATACATTTA
>JABWIB010002531.1:2016-20725 GCA_016617825.1 Platyplectrum ornatum | reverse complement strand
AGTGTTTGCATGCAGAGAGAATACTTTATTTTTGCATGTTGCACACAGATACTGACCAGTGTTACTGTTACACTGTTATTACACTTGTGCTGGAAACATCATCTCTCACCTGTAATAATGATTGCAATTAATTTAATTTATCTCCCCTGCAATTCAACATGGTTTTACCCACTCTTTAAAAATCTTTCGATTGGAACAATTTATCTTATAGTGTATGGCCAGCTAAAGTTGTAAGTCAATTTGTAAGCCTAAAGTCTGAATCTGGTCCTATGTTTTGAATATGTTCACTTGTTTTTGCCCTTAAAAGAACTTGGCATATGGTATTCAATCCAGTGCCACAAGAAAGGCTTTTCAGGATTGCTTAGACGAGGTTGATCTATTAAGGAACATCAGCAAGTGCACGATAATATCTATTATATGATAAGGCTAGCGCTGCTCCGGACCTTTACACATGTGCAGGGTCCACACCCAACATTTCAACCCATTTACTTGGATTTTCATGAGGGTGATAGATAAACTAAAAATTAAACCAGGGTCGCAGCCTCTCCGGGATTTCTGGGACACTCCTGGATTTCGGGCAGTTCTCCAAGTCTCACGGGACCGCAACCAATGCAGTTAATATAAATCACTGCCTCATACCCAGATCAATGATATGATTGAGCAGGACTAGAAGATGTCTAGATGTCCGCCAGGGCCGGATGAAAGGTTGTGGGGCCCTGCTGTTCTTAGGAGGACCAGGCATGCCGGCTCCAGAGCGTTCATCTTGCTTTAAGAACGGCGGCGAACCGCCGAAAAGCCTTCTTTTTCGCCGGCTGTGGAAGCTGCCGATCCTAAGGCGCCATTTTCTTTTGGCAACGTTCAGATGGCCTCGAAACGGCGCCTTTGCCACTAGAGGCGTTCTTTGGCAATGTGAACGGGGTATACCAGTGTAACAGTAACGCTGGTCAGTATCTGTGTGCAACATGCAACAATAAAGTATTCTCCCTGCATGCAAACACTGACATTCATTTTACCCCCCCCTGCAATTCTACATGGTTTTACCCACTCTTGAAAAATCTTTAGATTGGAACAATTTATCTTATAGTGTATGTGCAGCTTTAGTTGTAAGTCAATAGTGCCTAAAGATCTGTATCTGGCCCATAGTACTTATATCCATTATTTTTTCTCCATCCTGGTGCAGATTGTTCATTGCTATTTGTAAGGTATATTTTATGTCTATCTCTACATTATTCCCGAAATATGAGCAACTTGCATTCCTATGTGTATATTTCCACCATGAGTAATGTGTATCCAAAATAGTTGTTTAATGTTGTTATTTAATTTGTCACACCCAAACCATTATCATTACCAGAGGTGAATTTAGATGAAACATTTCATGTTAAATCCCACATGAGGCATCTGTTCCACTTTCCACTCTCCTGGGTCTCTGTGTGCTTCAGACAATGATACAAAGAATGTAATTGTGCCAACATTCCCACATTATACAGTGGCTCAGTTATGTTTGATGATTCAGTTTTTCTCTTTTCGCAGATGGCAATGTGCCTAAATATATTGAAGAGTGTATATTTGGAAAGAACTAGGCAACGGACATACACAGACCTGCAGGTTGTTTCTCTGTAATTCAATATACATGTTATACAATATACTTGCATCACCGCCCTTGTTTTTGTTGAAATATAATGCTCATATTGTCTGTAGTTTATAACTTCAAAAAATATAAATTTAGACTCTATAGGCATCCCCCATTTGGACCTATAAGCAAGTCATTCCCATGTAAATCACACCTAGTGGAGGCTTCCTTTATGTGACCAAGCAGTCCTGTAATGTTAAAAAATCTGAATACAGGACTAGACAGTCGCAACTTGTGTGTTGCTGCAACAGGTCTGCAGGGCCATCATCAGGGGGTGGACAGCCGGGCCTACTGTCCCCCTGGCAGGGGACCGGCACACTGTACTGGTGTGCAGGACCCTGCAGGGAGCGTGGCTGGACTCACTTTGACGCCATTATTGGCTAAGTGAGTTTCAATAGGCCCAAGTTTGTGAGCCCCGGGCCCTGGTGATCGTGGCGGCGGCCCTGCAGGTCTGTAATGTATTGTATTTATTTCAGACCAAATACCAAGCTTTCATCACCGCCTCTAATTATCTGGAATGATTGATTGACATCTTCCTATCCCAGACTCCTTCCATAAAAAGTTGCACACCAACCTGAGTTGTTTGCTTCGGTGGTACATATTTAAAATATTCCCATCAGTATAGATTGTCATTTTCTCTCTTATTCCAGACCTTCAGGCTTTCAAACAGGTTTTAACTGTAGGGGGGAGTATATATGGGGAAGTATATATTTGTGAATCACAATATAAAATAAATGAATACACCCAATTGACATTATTTAAAAAAAGAAAGAACAACAAATGTTGATTTGTTTTCTGGAGTTAATTGAATAGACATCCAGGTGAATAATTTTACTTATCTGGTGACCCGAAATAAATAAAAATTATATATATATATATTCCCCAGAGGCTATATATATATATATATATATATATATATATATATATATATATATATATATATATGAGATTAAATGGCATATATGTTCTTACTGTAATGTAATGGACTCCTTATACATAGGATGTGACAAGGTTGAGCTGTCTGAAATAGAATCCGTGTCCACCCCACACTTTACTTTTAAATGACTGCAAGAAACAATGCTATTTTATTCAAGCTATTATATTATGTAGGAGGTTCAGGCCAGTATATACAAGGAAATAACCTTGAAAAAAATGATTTAACATGTCGTCTTTTCTGCATGTGGTGTATATATTTGTAGAAATGTTTTAATGAAAGTCACAGCGAGTGTGGGATTTGTATGTAGAAATGAAAATCTATGGCTCCTTGTTTTCAACTTCAAAACAATGCACCGATTGTTCAACAGAACAGATGGAGTTGTAAGGAATGCCATAAACGTTTTAACTTCTACAGCAAATGTAACCTTTGCACTTTGACATTTAGTAGGACTGTCATGAAATGTCATTTCTTTGTGGAGAAATTGCACATATGCAGTATTTTATGTTACTGTACACAAATAATTTACATTTCTTAACAATTCTGGATATGCCCTTATATTATGCACAAGTGCCTCAGCTTGTTTTACAATCATGAATGTATTTGCACTTCTTGCTATGTTCTGTATATTTATTTTATTAATTAATTAATAATTAACTGTCTGAGGCAACAATATGCAAAATATGGTTCCTCAATCAAGGCTGCATGCAATGAGACCAGGCTGTGGCCAGTCCCTACACAGAAATTGTTGTATAATGGAAGCAATATTGCTCTGATTATCAGGCAGAAAGCTTTTATCAGTGGTTGATTGTGTATTTTTGTATTAAAAGGTGTCTAACCGAATGAACATCATTCAAACCAGTTACTAACCGAATGATCATTATACAAACTAGTTACTGGTAATAAAAAGCTGGTCACCCACTACAATGATATTCTTCCTGTGATCTTAAACAATATTGTTAAGAATTCCGATTGATAAAATTGTTGTAAAGGAAAAGTTTAGGATGAACAATAATTGCACTATCACAACGAGAATGGTTGTATTGGATGTCCAGCTTATGTTGGGGATCTGGCTGAATATATAAGTTAAAGTGATTCTAACACACGCTTGGTATTCCATGATCATTTATAATGTAAAAAAAAAAAACCTTTTATTTAGTGTCTGTAAGCATTCAGATCTGCACAGCAATAGTTGGATTATTATTCATGGCACGGGTAAGACACCCACCACTTCATTCTTTACACTTTGCAGTCCGACACAATTGTGTATATAGAAATCTGTATACAGTTTTGAAATATTCCCACTTTCTCGTCCACTGCTATACCCAAGAAATTCTTCTAAAGGACAGCTTTGTTTTCAAGACAATAAGCTATTTTTCCTTCTATTGTTTATATTCCTATGTAAAATTACATTTACTCTCGCCTGCAACAACCAATACATTTGTAATTTGTTAATAAATTAAATCATAGCAACAATTTAAATGAAAAAGCTAACAATTAATTTATTCCACTTACAAACAAAAAATATCGTATAATATTTTACAAGTGGGTGTTTGTTTTTTTTATTGTTGTTGTAAATACCATGAATTTTGTGTAGGTTTAAGCTACCCATATGCAAGACACATGCTCAATTGGTGGTGCATGCATTCATGGGCAAGACATATCACTTTATTTTATAAACAATTTCTTGCTTGTAATTTGCACTAAAACATAATTATTGGATGTACAGCTAAAATACGCCAAGGTAATTTGGGAGTAAGAAATAAATATGATTTCTTTCAATACCGGTATGAGAACAATCATGATAGACCACATTTTCCACCTTTCTTTAAAAAACACCAAGGGAATTTCCCATAGACTAGTTCCTGCTATGCTCTTTGGAGGGGGAAGGGTTGTTATGGTTAATCGGAGGATACAAGTACATAATGAACTAACTTAATATCTTGAAACTATTCTTTGCTCTATGTAAAACACTATGCACAACTGGATTACCTTAGCAAAGCAAATCCCTTTCTAATGGCAGCAAACTACACGTGCAAAGATCCAGCTACAATTATTGTTACTGTGTACCTCTGTGCACGTTGGATGATGCTATCTAGAAAAAAATATTCATTTTGGAAACAATACCTCAATATAAGCTTTTGCTTAATTTCTTTCTAAAAAGGATTAAGGGGCTGATTCAAATCTTTTCACGCATCTCATAGAACCATGCAACGCAATTATTAATTACCATAATATACGCGCAAACACTGTTTTTCCCTGTCTAAACAGAGAATTGAATGGGACCCTAAATATTACTCAAACTATCAAAACGATTTTGTATGTATCTGAAATTCTCCATGGACATATTACCATTTGGAACAGATTTATATTCCCATAAGTGTATCAAGGCCATGTGTTTGTTAGATGTGTACAGTTTAATAGTTTAGTATAGTATCCATTCCAGCAATGCCCCGATCTTCAACGATCTAATGATATTGATTTTCACTAGGTCACTGTACATTTCACAAGCATCTTGGCTTTCTCATCATGGGCAATAAAATATATTTTCAATTGCTGCATATAAAAAGCAACCACTGTGCATTAGGGAAGGGTGTGTACAGTGGCCGACAGTACACCTCAGACACAGAACAAATTAAATATTTAATTTATTCAGCTTAAACTTCTCCATATTTTTTTTTTTATTTGAACTGCATTGAACTTGAAGTTAGTCAGTAAAGTACTACTAATGTCTACCTTAAAAAAAATAATAATATAGAGTATTGCTAAAATGACTTAAATGACTAAAGAGATACATTTCTTCCTCTTCAATGCAAAAAAAAACACAGGAAAAAAAAGTATTCATTTCTGAGCTGTTTATTTTGCTGCATAAAACGGTGACTGTATGCCACTGAATTAAAGGGGCTTCTAAATGTTTTCTAGGCTTCACATATTAAATGGGAATTTTTAAATTATATATGTGTATATATATATACAAACACACACATATCTATATAGTCATTCATTTGTGAAAACATCTTTTGCAAACAGCAGCAAACAGATCAGTTTGTAGAAGGAAGTGTTTGGAAAGACATGTGTTTCAAGTTATTGCAGTGATTTCTGTTTCTGCAGGATAAACCTTTGAACAGTACAACATGTCAGAGTATGTTTAAAATTGTGACAAAATCCTATTTTTGGCCATGATCTGCCTATGGCAAATATACTAGCATGTAACAGGGCAAGAAGACAATACAGCATAGATTCCGTATTATTTTGGTTATCTTCTGGAGGTTAAAGCTGTTTTTTTTGTATATTCTCTTGGGACAAATGCAGCAGCGAAACACATACCAGCTGATCATAAGCACTTCTGCCAAAATCTTCCTTTTTTTTCTTCCAAGGATACGCACAAACTGAGTTCATCTTTGCCATTCCAAAGTTCTTTTTAAGGGTTGTACAACAGCACAGTTACCTTTAAGTACTTTTGTTTCTATTATGTAAAAGCTTGATCTTTGCTAAGCAAGCTTGCTCACTACAGCCTGGTTAAGAGAATTCAGTTGGTTGGTCCATTTATCTAATGCAGTATATCGTGCTCCTCCTCTCTTCTGGTGGTCCAGCTCTAGCAGTTGGTTCACTTGATCGATCCGCCCATGAATAGTACTTGAAGAAGAAAAGATAAAAAGGTGTCTGAATCACCATAAAACACTTTCAAACATTATGAACAGCACTTCTGGGATTCCCTCCCCCCCCCCCCTTCATATGTTTATTTAACCATTAAATTTGGGAAAGGGGGGTACAGAAGTAAGAAAAAAGGGGAGGGAAGGGGGATTGGGGGTAACAAGGAGTAGCACATACAAACAGCAGAACGACCCATCGCAGATGGGGGTACAACATGTAATCAACAGAAGGGTTATGAAACGGCGTGAACAGTATGTACAACATGCGATGGGGATTCAGTAATGAGGAGGGTCGAAAGGGGACACAAAACCAGGGGGGAGACCCAGGACCAGTGAGGGGGATGGGTCAAGAAAGGGGACAAAGGCCAGTGCAAGAGCGAGAATTCATATGTTTATTTAATAGTTATTAAATAGAGCACTACTTAAACGATTGGAATACATTAGAAAACAAAACAACTACAAAATATAAAAGCACAAAAGAAGGAATGGCCCATTTATTCAGGAAATGTTATTAAAGGACATTAATTTAAATAACTTGATAGAAAAATCCCTAAAGGGGATGTATAATCATGTATAGAAACAAAACATATGTGAAGGTACCTCCCAAAAACAAACTGTGTGTGTGATTTTTTTTTTTTTTTTTTAATGCACTTCTGGTACAAAAGGGAAAGGATTGCAATAGATATTTAGGTTTTAGGTAAAACACTCGAAAATTAAGTCTGTCAGATCAGTCTCAGTGCAAGGTCAGAGGGAAGCCATCTCCCCCCTGTCACTTGGCAGCAGCCTATGCTGCTTAACTTAATCGTGAGGCTCAGCAGTTTGTGCAACTGCTGGCCGCACATTTTTACCCCCTCCCCTCTTCAATTACTTGGTACCCATGCGCACACATCTGGTGTGCGCACAAGCACCAGTGCACTTTCCTCTCACTTCCGCAATAGTACTCAAACACATCCAAACATTACAACATTTATTTGTGATTTTCTCCAGGAAAATGATGAAGGATATACATACTTATCCAGAATACACTGCACCAGCAAGCTCTCAACATCAGCTACATCTATATTAAGCTCCTGAGAAAAAAAAAAAAAAGCATGACAGAATAATGGTATTAGAAATCAATATATGTCAAAGATTTTTAAGGATACATTTGTAATTAACATAACAGATTGTAAAATCAGTCCTGAACAGCTTGAATGTAAGACCTACAATTTTAAAAATGATAGTGCATATGTTTCTAAAACAAGTTCTTACACACGCAGAGTAAATGTGTAAGTCAAAGATCTCCATTATGTAGTGAATGCATCTGGTAATATAAATAGATTGGCTTTATAGAAGGCTTCCATAGGTAAAAGCTTTGTACATTTGCCGTTTAATGTTTAAAGTAGATTACAGCATTATTGTGTATGTAAAGCACCCACACCCACTATTAGTAAAGCTCTAAGGGTCAAAAGAACTAGATTAGAAATAAATGTCAGGCACATGATCACTAACGGAAAAGTTAAAAAGTAATATAGCTATATAACACTATATATAAAACACAGCAGTGTAATTAGCTTCTAAAGAAACATATCTATCACTTGTCTATGTTGCAATCTGTACACTTGTGAAGGTAAATACATGGGAGAAGTTTTCACCTGATCATACGTCAACAATGAAGTAATGTGTAACTTGTAGAATTATTCATCTAAATATAGTTCTAGCAAAATGTCACATAAAAAGACAACCATTGTTTATTTCCCCCACATACATAATTGCTAGAGGACATTAATAAAGAGAAGTCAGGGAGATTAACACAAATAGAATATATTAAACTAGAATGTATTATATAGAAGACCCTACATGGGGAAAAACAATGCACACTCTGGGACACTGAAAGAATGAACATTAACTATCTTGAGTTAAATGAAATTCTCTTTAAGCTTTGAACACACAATACAACTGAATGAGCATTCAGCTAATAATCATCATAAAAACAGACCAGAAATTCCCCCAACCTACATATGTGACATTTACAGAATGAGTATTTAAAATACTGCCATGTCGCTGTATCCATGACTGTCTCTGCCACTAATGCATAACAGCACACAGGTTGTCCTTCCACCGAAAATGGTTATATTTTGCATTCATACGCCACCTAGCTGTTAATGTTGGAACTGTAACTTTTCAGAGTTACTGAAAGCATGGCACGAAAACATATTAGCATGTTTTTGGGATAAATACAACGCCATGGCGGTATTTAAGAAATGTTGTGTGAAAAGTAGTTGCCAACTGCTTAGGCGCACTTGAAGTTACATATATTAATATTTACATCGCCAAACCATCCTTTGATTTGGCGATGTAAATATTAATATATGTAACTTCAAGTGCGCCTAAGCAGTCCCTGAGGAAAATCGAGTGTTCGATTGAAACGTTGGACTAAGGACAATGGTTAACAACACTGAGGATATGCATTGTAAGTGATGCCAAACTATATGAAATTTAAATAAATTATTGAGCACTAAAAATAAGAAGCCTCCGAGAGTGCCTTCCACCCCCACAAACAAGGAATGTACCGAATACAAAGGGAGCTGCACCCGGAACATGAGCGGTGATGGACACGTGAGTGCTGGTTTTTGAACTTGTGTGCATGTATGTATGTATGTATGTATGTATGTATGTATGTATGTATGTATGTATGTATATATATATATATATATATATATATATATATATATATATATATATATATATATATGTATATTCTTAATATTTTGCCAAAAAATTCGACTTTTATATCTAGCATAACTATTTGATAATAATGTCAATAGACACGTTTATTTGAATGCAAAATACATTTACTGTCCACATGTCCAAATTTCAATACAAAGGTTATATTCTTGATTGTTATTTATTTATAGAAAAATCATTGGTTCTTACCTTCGAAATAAAAGGAATATGTATTCTTGTATAAGGCTTAATTAATTTTATGAGAACTTGTGTTCTGATGTTTCGTAAAAGCTCTTAAAAAAATAAAAATGGAAAATCATTTGCAAACAATACATAGTAAAAAATATCAATTATGTTTAAATCATCTCAACACAAAAAAACTTATCCCAAGTGCAAAAACGCTTTCTGTATTAGGCAATTGACTTAAAGTCCTGCTTAACATTATGACTATGCAATAATTTTTGTATTAGAAAAAAATAAAATAAAAGGTGAGACTATCAATACTGTGCAGGTGTTTTCTTTCAGTAGCAGTAACATAATACAAAAGTGTAGATTCATCAATCCTGATGGATAAAATAATTATTTCACACATACCACATACTGAGCATGTACAGGTGAACACTCTTACAAATAATTAGATTGTTACTTAATAAGTAAAGCATTTGTGGTAAGCTACTCTTACATAGAGCCAAATTATAGGCTTGGACAGAAAGAACTTTATTTCTTATCTTGAAAGAGCTTGGCTCGAGTGTTGTAACCAATATGATTCTTTTCACTTTTATCATCATTACAACTGTCCATGAGAATAAATCCATAAAAAGGTAAAAGTGGAGATGTTGCACATAGCAACCAGTGAGATTCTAGCACTCACTTTCCTATTACATACTTTAGAATGGGAACTAAAATCTGATCAAAATTTGGTTGATATGGGCAACAACTCCACTTTTACTTTCCTGCAGCATAGTAGATCTAGCACATAAAGTTAGAAACCATCCTACTCACCCTCAATGTGCTCCCTTATAAAGGGATCATCCATGATGTTGCTGTGATTTGTTTTCAGAATCTTCTCAAATTCAGTGATGTCATTGTTTTGATAGGCACTAAATAAAAAAGGAAAAAGAAAAAATGCGTTTTAGTATATTCCCTTTGGCAAACCAGAAAAAAGTTTATTTTAAAAAAGCTGATATATACATTAACACAAATTGGTGCAGACCACAGAATACAGCATTATTTGGCTACGTACCTTACTAAATTCGTCATTGCTAGAATTTCTGGATCGTTTTTATAAGGTTTAGCCTGGCGTAGGAAAAAATAAATCAAAAGTTAAAAAAAAAAGTAATATTTTGTTCAACTACAGATATAAAGATATTCATACCTCCTGAGAGTCAAATGGGTTTATTCCAGATTTCATAAGCATGTTTGCTAAGACCAGGTATTTCAAACACGTTGTTCTTCTTGGGCTCCCAGATTCATCATAATTTTTAAACGCTTCAAAGAAATCTGTGTGAGCTTTCTCAAACTCCCCTTCTCTTAAGTGCATCTTTCCTCCACATTCTGAAATAGTAAAATGACAGTAGAATGGAGAAGATGCAATAAACACAGGTGATAGTAGAATAATGCACTGGGGAGCACACAGAAGAATTTCAAGTAGATGCTTAATACTGGTAAACAGAACATTACAGGTAAACAAGCTGCACCCTAATCAAGCACATAAATGCCTCGATTTTACTCTTTGTTTAAAACCACAATTCCAACAAATGTAACAACTATACCATCATAGGGGCTGGCAACACAGGTAACTTTGTTGCCAGCCCTTATATTCTTCTCCCTACAAAACAGGCACATAACATTGTGTAGGCCCCACTAAGTATTATGTGCCACCCAATCTCAAACACATGCAAATAATGTATGGAACAGAAACACCAACTAAGTGTGTGTGTGTACGAGAATCACCCCAAATTATAGCCTTATCAAGCGGAAAGGACTACATTTTATAGTGCTTATTATATCAAGAAACACTGATACCCCGTTCAGATTGCCTTAAAACTCTTTGGCCGCAGGCAATCTGAACGCGGCTTGAGTAATTTATTGTGCACACTAGATGTGTAGATTGGACTCTGTCTTCTCTTTGTATCAGTGCAGCTTCCCTGACTGCATTGAGACTTTTCTATTTTAAACAGGATTCAATAAACTTGGAAATGCATTTATTTTGTGTATTTATATTTTGATCATTGAGGAGAGCAGGACATCTATTTACTGTTAACAGCCGGTATAATGAAGTGTAAAACAAAGTAGTGACATTTTATGTAGTTAATTACATTAACATATAAATGACTAATAATTATTAAGGGCCCACACTGAACCAAGACTACCATTACCACATAGTTACAAGCTTACAATTTCTCACAGGAGTAACAGGAATTTTGTTGGTTAAATTACTTAGCAATTTTACATATATGTCTGCTTTGTCCTCTTATTACCCTACAGATTGAAATGTATGAAGAAATAATCTAAGCTCACCTCTGATGACTCCCATAATTAGAGGATGGGGAATAGCAGATTTAATGTGCAAAGACTGTTCATATAGTGCTTTAAGTTTCTTGTTGTTTTTCTGTGCTGTGTACATTTGAATTTCCAAAGCATATATTTCCAGAAGCTGGGTTCCCTTCTTCAGATCATCCTCTCCATCATCAGTCTGGATACACAAAATTTAAAATCAGAAAGAATATTGTTTCAACTAATTCAGAGAAAGGTTTTACTACACGACTAAATACAATGGACTGAATGCACACTTCGAACAAGGGGGCTTTTTCCGATCGCCAGAACCAGATCCTGGTTAAAACTCCAATGTTTCAGGAACTAGGCTCTCCTGCTCTGTATGAGGCATGTATATAGCACAGGAAGGGCTTATCCCATTCAAAAAAAAAGTGTGCCCCCCCCCCCAAACATCATGAAGAACTTTTGAACCAACCTTCAGAATAGAATAGAATAAAACCACCTACCACCTTATTACCCAACATCAATCATTAGTTTTCTCAAATTCCAAGTTCGCTATTACTTCACAACCAGTCTGTCACTATTGACACTGTAGACTTTCTCCTGCTCAAAACCCTTTCTAACACTGTTCTGTCCTAGTGTTCCTTTGATCTCTCGGATTAACACCTTCCCGGTCACCACTTATACTCCCTCTTTACCATCCCCACTGGTGTATCCTAGGATCGCAGTGAGATTGGAACGTGTGGATGTTGCCCATAGCAACCAATCAGATTCAAGCTCTGTTTCATTTTACACACTGGAGAATGTGAACTTGAATCTGGTTCTATGGGCACCATACCCACTTTCCAATCTCACTGCAATCTCGCCGCTTAGTAAATATACCCCCTGGAGATTGTTAGTTGTGAATATTCTCTTGCTGGGTCACAGAAAACACAGTGTAGGTGTTGCCTGTATAAACCATGGCTAGCTGCTCGTGAAAATGTAACCTTTCAGAATCAAGCAATTTGATTTTCCAAAAGCGTATGCCTATTATTTTTTTTTTTAAATATAACTACATATATTCCCCCCTTTATAAACAGAGAAACAGATATTATAAGCACATGATAGATACCAATAAAATACGTAGCATGATAATTAAAAAAAGTTTGTCTTCTAATAAATCCAGAGAGAAAAGCAACCAATACCTGACAAGACTGGTGTAACTGGCGCAAGATCTTTTGTAACTTTCCATATTCTTCTCTTTCCAAATATAATTTGCCAAGCTGCAAGTACAAAGAACAGCTAATCAAGTTTTGCTCCACAATATGTCAATTTATTAGAATTTATGTGAAATGTGTATTATTCCATTGCGTTGCATTCATTATTTCTGGCTTCTATATCACAACAACTATATTACACAATTTAAAAGCGGAACTTGAACTATCTGTGATTAATATATGATACATCCACATCACCTTTGTGTTTGTTTTAAACCATAACCGATCATTCTTTGCATCTTTCAGGGCTTCAAGTGTTGTTTCATAGAATTCCTGCAAAAGGTCCATCTTGGGAAAAGTAAAAAGTAAAATGTCAGTAGGTGTTTAGATTTATCACAGCCTAGGAACATGTAACACTTATATACCGTGTTTCCCAGATAATAAGCCCCACACAGAAAATAAATTTTTTTTTAAACCACCCAAAACAAGCTCTACCCCGAAAATAAGCCCTGGGGGGGCATGATGGGGATAAAAGTAGGACTGTTTATATAAATCTGTCAATGTTAATTAAAATAAGACCTACCCCGAAAATAAGCCCTATGGTGTTTTTTTTTACCAAAAAATAAATAAGACAGTGTCTTATTATCGGGGAAACACGGTATATTGAATTCTATGCACAGAAGGGAATGGGCATTTGTTTGTAAGTATTTGAACCCATGCCTAATATTGATATAATGGATACATTTGTTTTATAATGAAGGGACTCTAAAATGATGGTCTTTTAGCTGCTATAGTGTAGCCTTCAATATATTATTGCTGAAAATGAAACCCATTTGAATTACACTACTTTTGCAAGGATATCAGAAGTTCTTCTTTGTATGTGTGAAGAGATCCCCTGAAAATTTGACGACACTGTATACAAATATTGCAAGTCTGCATTTGTTAATTAGCTTCACTGTAATGAATTTAGTAATGTTTGAAAAAAATCCAATTTATTACAGCTTACCCTACTCAAACCCACCTACGGTACTGAAAGATCGCGGATTTTTATACGTGGCTCAATGAGCCACGAGCAAAAAACGTGAGTTTTCTCCCATACAAAAACAGCGTAAGGGAGAATATTAGGCGCAATGCCCAATTGAATCGGCCACTTTGTTAGATGAATAACATTTAACTAACCTATGAAAATCAAACTACAATAATTCACTGTATTTTGTAATATACAATGACCAGGATTTAAATCATGAACATTATAGATTGCTATCAGATATGGTAAATAGTCAGACCTGTTTAGAAGTGGAGATGTAGTCAAGGATTGAGTTAATTGATTTCTCCGAGTAGTTCCTGGTGACAGCACTGCGGATGTAGGTTAGCAATTGCTTGTATCTGTTCATCATTTCTGGATAGTTACTCTATAAAGAAATTAATATGCATTATTCATGCATTTCTATCAAATAGAAACAGATAAAGCACATAAAAAAAAGAGGAAACTAAATGTAAAGTTCATTTACATGTCATTCATAAAAAGTAATTCTTAAACAGCATAATAGCATTATACATAATAGTATAGATATACCAACTAATGAAGGAAGGTATTGGTAACCAGCATCACTCCTGGTGATACAAATCTACAAGTTCACTCACATGACAAACAAGCTTATACTGAAGGAACATGCTGGAAGTTACTTGGCTTGTGAGAACTCCTTGCCCATCCAGCCTATACTATTTTATTTATTGTTTTTCAAAACCTCAGAACCTTTTTAACTTAATTTTAATCTTGAATATTGTTACGTTTATTCCAAGTAGGAATAAGGTGAGAGGGGTAAGAAGCTTTGAAAGAGTAAAAGAGGTGAACCATGTTGTGCAATGGTGAACATTTTGGGGGGAGCTGGGTAGAAGGTGGCGTGTGGATGGCAGATGCTGGAGGTAAGAAGATGGGGTTTGGTCGGTCTGTGATAGTAAAATATGTTGGTGTTTATTATTTCATGCATGTTTTTTGTGTTAAAATTTCTGTTTTGGTTTATGTTTCAGATAGATTTATATGTTAGGGTCATTTAGTGATTCTTTATTAACAGTACTGTAAAAAGGCATAATATTCCATTTGATTTATTATTGTAAATGTATTTAAAGATCAGCAAGTTAGGCTGAAATAAGTCTATATATTAAACATTAGTCAGGTTGCAAATAATAGTTTTTATAATTAACAAAATATTTTTGTAAGGGCAAATTAATGTAATTAGGCTGGTTGGGGAGAGGTGTGGGGGGCACAATGATTAAATATTTCTATATGGAGCGAATACTGAAGAGTAATGCTGGCCATATACATGTGAGATTGCTCAAATACATTGCATGTGCTGAATGGAGTGCAAACATCCAGATTCTACAAACTGTGAGCATACCAAGAGACTTACAATATGCTTTTGGATCTATAAATGGACATTACTTATACATTATAGTGCTGATATATAGAACAATTGTATTTTGTTAAGAGTCACTTATTAGATTTATAGTAGCAATTCACAAATCAATTAATCAGAGAAAAATAGCAGCAGTAGTGTTTAGTTATAAAACATTGCAATGTATGCTCAGAAGCAGCAGAACAATAATATACGAAGTATCAGAAAGTAGACTAGGTCACATTAGTAGCAAAATTTGCAGACTGATCATTTAAGCTGGCCACACACGGGAACGACTTAGTTCCCGTGGATAATCGCCAGCGACAAATGGGGTGATTTTCCCTAGGGAAAAATCACCGTTTGCAGGCCATACACGGAACGAAGTCGGTCCCATGATGGCCTATGGGGGGGTATACACGTGACGGCGTCCTGCATATACAGTGTCCTCTCCGTGCAGGAGAGAGACGCCGCCGCACAGGAGAAGGTGCTGGGCACAGCTGCGGTGCCCAGCGAAGACTTCAGACGGGTGAGTGTATTTTATTTCAATTTATTTCTTTTNTTTTTTTAGGTATTTTTTTTTTATTTTTTTTTTTAATAAACAAACGAACATCGGAGATCAATCGGGAAATCCGATTGATCTCCGATGTCGTTTGTTTAGGTTTCCCGGCGTTTAGTCGCCGTTGGGAACCTTCGGTCATGGCCATACACGGGCCGAATTTCGTTCCGAGCTCACGATATTCGAAACAGTAGAATAGAAACAGTAGTTTTAATCATAACCATTGCAGTATTTTCTTTAGAAGCAATATATCAATAGCAGCAAAATATCAAACAGAGTATATAAAAATAATTGAAGCAGCATTATTTGAAAGTTCCCCAAGCAGGCAAATTTCCTTTTCTTTTATATCCCTTTGGTGCAAATAAATCACATCAAACCACGAAGACCAGGGATCTTGAGTTTAGTTAAATCTCTATTGCACGATGTTTCAAAGGAGACATAAAAGGTAAAGTCTAGTCACAAAAAGTTTTTTGCTTATATCACTATGCTTGGTATTGTTTTGTGTAAAATGTTACGTCGATAAACCTAATTAGCATGGCGGCTAGAGGTGCATTTGGTACTTAATGTACAACTGATGCGTCTCCACTTTTTGTGTTTATAATGCAGAATGGCATTCTTTCCACTGAATACAATTGGCAATGTCACAAGTAAAATATTAAATAGCATAGCAAAATTTATTTAACAGAATGAAAAGTGCAACAATGTCAAAAATCTTCCTAAAATCTAGATTAGCCATGTCTACTTATCCTCTGAACTACTTAAGCCAATCAAGAAAAGTTAATAAGATGTATTGAATCCATGCTGTTTGGGATATGGCAAGTTTAAAATGGTTTCCTACTACTCATATAAGGCTTACTGGTATGTAGTTTCACAATGCCCTGAACTATATTAAATTAACTGCGGGAAAGAGAGTGACAATGTTACCCATCGCAAACCAATTAGATTCTAGCTGACAATCTCTAGTATCCAAATGAAAAGTGAGCGCTAAACACTGTTTGGTTACTCTGGGCAACATCTCCACTTTTCCCTTCCCACGGTTTAGTAAATACAGGCCTTGGAGTGCCTACAGTTGTCGAATATGTTTGCGCTAACATTTGAGCAAATTGCAGCATTCTGCTCCTCGTACATTTTTTTAAAAAAGTTTTCAGGTCTACAAAATTATTTGTAATAACTGGTACCAGTCTACAAAACATGTAAAACATAAAACTGTTATTTTGACATTTTTACCAATTTGAAGTTTATTTTGATCATTTGTTTCAATGCTTTGAATCCCCATTCTCCCTTTTCTCCTTCCAGTTCCAACACCTAAAAAAATAAATAAAGCAAAGGTAAATATAGATTAAGCACTGGATCTTATTGTTTATAATCCTGTCACGGAAATGCAGGTGGTCTCTAGATAATACGATTCAAGCAAGCTTGGTTTCAACCAACATGGTCTGGAATCTCAGTTACTGTGCTTCTCAAACATCTGTTTCCATAGTATATAAATGGTCTGGGTCAGTTGTGAAGTATCAGTTGTGAACAGTGCTGACCGCGAGGTTGCTACTTATATTGATATTGTTCCAGAATTTACACTAGCGGGACAAAAACCTGCAATCTCTGATACTTGCCATTACCCAGCTTCTACTTTCTTGCTGCTGCTTGAATGGCCGTCAGATAAAAAGGTTTCTCTGTAGGTAAATTGTATATTTGACATATTTCACAACCTTTCATTTTTATTTAGATTTTTGATAAATGTGTTGTAAATAATGAAAAAAAGATTTCCATTAAAATACAAATATTTTAACTATCGCATGGTTTGATTAATTGATGGTTATAATTGAGTTAAGTTAAGATGCTGTGCCTATGTAGCATTACATGTTGGCATCTTGTTGTGTATATCCTATCCAGTAATAAGTGCATGTCCTCTATAGGGGTAATCAGTAAATAATACTGAGATAGCACATTGGTTGTCCTTTTTCTTTTAACAAACCACAGTTAGAAAGTAACTCACCTTCTGGAAACTACTGAGTGCAGCTTTGGGATCATCTTCCTTCAGAGCTTTTGAGTTATAGTACTGATTTTCCAAATCAACATTGGGCTCAGAGTTACTGTCTTCAGAGTATTCCTGTGCATACAAAAGTAGGACAGGGTAGCTTGGCATTAATTTTAAGACATAATAGGATTCTAATAATACTTGGAAAAAAAAAAAATATACCACAAAGAAAAAATATGTATGGAAAGCACAGGTACAGTCTCACAACATGACATCCCGGTGATATACCCATGATCCAGGAACGCAGAAGTGTAAAATTGTATTAAACAAAAGACATAATGCAAGAAAATGCAAGCTACACAATAGCAAATTAACTATTTCAATGCCTTTATTTTCCTGACAAGTCTAGCAGCAGTTCCAGTCACACACAATACAATTATTTACCTACATCTCATGGACATTATGTTACATCTTTGTTTCATTTCTAAAAGGTAAATTAATGTAACAATAAAACATATTCAGTTCAGGGGGATCTCAACCAGTGGATCACCAACCATAAGTATGTGGGTGTGCTGAGAAAGCAAACAGCAGAATTTCATGACATTGTGATGTGGTACTTGCATGATACAATGCTGAAGCTTTAATAGTGGGAATGTTAAAACATATTTATATAATGTACATTACAACAGATTTGTTTTGAAAGCAACATTTTACTTTGTATTTGTACTGGAAAAACAAAAAAGTTTACAGAAATGTATTGGTCGAAATGTTTTGGAAAGTTAAACTACATGGACATTAGGCAAAATAATACATCAAACAAATGAAAAGAAACATTTATGTGAAAAACAAGGTCTCGAGCGGGGGTCTGAAACCTGCATGCGGCTCCTTCAGCAGTCTCCTGTGGCTCCCCCCGATTATCTGTGACTCAGACACAAATGTAATCATGGCTGGACGCGGCCATGATTACACAGAGGATCAATAACGGAGTCACCCATCAAGGAGGATCGGGGGAGAATTCAGCTGTGCTGTGTGACTGCCGGGCAGCGTCACCTCATCGTCATTCAAAGCGGACTTTGAAGGAGAAAGAGGATGTTGTAAGAACACATTATATATATATATATATATATATATATATATATATATATATATATATATATATATATATAT
>JABWIB010002530.1:26193-45833 GCA_016617825.1 Platyplectrum ornatum | reverse complement strand
ATATACACACAATAATCTAAGATTGCATTTTATAATACAGTCTATGCCTGTACATATTGCAAACATTGTAACTTTTTTCTTGACTGTGTTCATGGTAAAACAAATAATGATTTACAGTATAAATCTATGACCGTCATAAAGGGTAAAATTGGTAGTGATTTTTATATATGAAATATAAATATTACTATATATACAGTATGTGTGTGTATATATATATATATATATATATATATATATATATATATAATGTGTGTGTGTGTATCCACAAACATATATAGGTACAATGTGACAATGTTTACAAGTAATTTATTAAAATAAAGTGTCTACATTTCCGCTGTTATACACCTGGTGTTATGTGTTATTATGAACCAGGACAGAGTGTGTTATGAGAGGCGTTGGCTGGAAGTAAATCCCCTGATTGGACGTATATCTGTTACTGGACTCTGTAACTTCTGCAGGAGACTGGTGACAGGTTTACATCTCCTGGCTCCAGGTAGTAATGCTTCACTTGAGGAAGACAGCAACTGAAAACATTAATAAATAAAGGCTAATTAAAATAATTGATTAAAAAAAATACATATTTTCGACCTTCAGCCTTTATTTTGTAGCGAGGAAATGTATTTGTGTATCTGTCGCAATAGGTAGCTATGTCCAGCCCACACCTCTGGCCTCTTTGTGTTATTTTATTAGAGCTATTGCACAAGATCTAGCTTTAACTAGAGATTTTACTGGACGATAATTGCGTATTTTATAGGAAATATATACTGAAAAGTAATAACATTTACTATAATTATTATAATTATATAGACTTTTGTGTCTATAACCAATGTCACAATAAAACCTGTTTCTGTAAAAGGATATTTAATATCGAATCCAGATATTTTTCATATATAAATGGAAGGGTAATAAAAGTTTCTATAGTTCAGTCCTGGACACATTTGAGATGTTGGAAGGTTGCTGCGTTACATGAGTGCACCATACAGAGCTGGCCCATTCTACCAAACCATTCCTGTACTTTATAGGGAGTCAGAAAATGATCATATGTGCACACAGATAACATGTGCTGAAATTTATCAACCAAACTATGCACCAGATACAGACTTTAGGCACTATTGACTTACTCACAATTTACTCAAGAGTAGGTAAGAACATGTTGAATTGCAGGGGAGTTGAATTTCATAAGTTGCAATCAGTATTACAGGTGAGAGATGATGTTTCCAGCCCAAGTGTAATAACAGTGTAACAGTAACGCTGGTCAGTATCTGTGTGCAACATGCAACAATAAAGTAATTTTGGATTCAAATTTCCCTGTGCTTGGTTTGCGGGCATAGGAAAGTCACTATTTACTTCCCACCCTATCACCACACAGTTACTTCCCTATTCCAACCTGTCATCAGAAATATCACAGACACACTTCCAGTTATTAGCTTTGAACCAAGGGTCTAAATCTACTGCTTACTTACTTATCTGCAGGATTGGAAACGTGGGGATGTTGTCCATAGCAACCAATCAGATTCAATTTACAAATTGGATAATGAAAGCTTGAGTCTGATTGGTTGCTATGGGCAACATCCCCAATTTTCTTATCCTGCAGTTTAGTAAATTTTCTCCCAGAAGTCACATGCGCACACAAAAGATAAAGTCAGTTTCCTATTTATCTGGATCAGTTTCTTACATAAAAAATGTTCTTAAATAAATGTGTTTGATTGAAGCACTGGAGGAAACCAGTGTATTTCTTCATAGTAACAGGCGGGCATGTGATATCTGGAAACCCCCTTTAAGCAGGATAGATGCCAAGTGAAGCTCTGTGATAAAAATAGGCAGCTACTTGTCTATGTCAATGCATTGTGACTGGCATAACAGAACCTGGCGTGTTTCATCAGACTGCCTAAGAAAGTGTTATTTGTACTGTACGCCAAGTAATCACATGAATCTTTCGCTGTGCTGAAGCAATACTTTCCATCACAATAAAAGTCAGCTTTTAATATTTTATGTAAGATAACAGCATAATAGTAGATGGCATATCATGTATTAATAAAAAAATTATCTTAAATGTAGTAATAAGCTGAAAAACCCACTTATTATCCAGCTAGATTAGACCTCCGTACACAAATATAGCAGAGAATACTATGTATGTATACGTGTGTGTGTGTGTATATATATATATATATATATAATCTTTTTCCACTATCCTAAGTACCATGCAGTGTATGCTTTCAATAAACACACTACTTCCAACAATAAAGTCTCCAGAGTGCTACCTTACTACACTTCCTTACTACTTACTAGTGAACTTAACTAGTGACCTGGGTTGTGAACGTAAACTTGAAAATAGTCTTATTGCGTTAAGAAGCTAGTGATTTTATAAAAAGTAATATACATATAAAATTGTTTGAAATACATTTGTGTAATACTAAAATCTTTGTACTTGTGAAGTTCTGTTGCTTTTACTTTAATACACTTTATATGATGTTTCTGTTACAGCCCTGAACCGCTTCCATGCAGCCAATGTCCAGGGTTGTGTTCATGGCGAGGCTGAAGCTTTGAACCCCACATCCTTGATTCCGCTAGGCCAGAATGCAGGGAGTAAGAGGTAAGTGCATCGATCAGTATAGAAACGTACATCAAGTCTCATATTCAGTAAGTGGTAAAAACAGCAAGTAATGTCACCTCTACAATATGACTTCTTGTTAGTTGCTATAATAGTCTCTCAGATGGTGCTTTATATGTTGTGAGGAACTACGGCAATGGGATTACTTTGTATTTTTATTATAAAGGGGAAGAAGTGAAAAGGCAGTGGCAGTGACACCTCGGTATGGGATCATTGTATGTTGTTTCTAGGTGGACATTAGACAAAACCACGTGTTCATCAAATAACACAATTACTGTCATTGATCCTCTTAAACTAGTAGTTTTCATAGTTAAGATTTCCTACTAACATAGGACCAGATCCAGACTAGTGACTTACTCATGACTTACACATGAGTGGGTAAAACCATGATGAATTGCAGGGGTGTAAAATGAATGTCAGTGTTTGCATGCAGGGAGAATACTTTGTTACATGTTGCACACAGATACTGACCAGCGTTACTGTTACACTGTTATTGGACTTGGGCTGGAAACATCATCTCTCAGCTCTAATAATGTAATGAAATTTACCCCCCCTGCAATTCAACATGGTTTTGTCCACTCCAGAGTAAATCGTTTGTAAATTCATTAGTACGTAAGTCTGGATTTGGTCCATTGGTAGTGAACTGTAGAAGATTAATCGCTTTGGTCTTAATAGCTGAATTGCATGAAGTATAATGAAACATGATAATTTTTTCAGTGTTTGACACAGACACGATCATGGCGATCGCAATCTGACCAATAGGTAAAATAAAGATTGGAATTCAAATCAGATATCAATTTCAATTCTTACTATGTCAGCTGGCATAGTAATAGGTTGCAGCAAGAATGATCCTAAACCTCTAAGATATACGGATTTATGAGATGCACCAAACTAGGTGTTATAAGAGCATAATATTTGTATGCACGATTGGCATAAGAAGCCGCTGTGACAGGTGCAGCCCGGGTGTCTGTGCCAGCAGATGACATTTGTCACATTCGTTACCTAAGTCTGTTTTGCCTGTGTAAGTATGAAGCTTGTCCTTGCATCCGTGTGCCATTGTGAGCCTGGAGTATATAAAAGCCGGCTGTTTTTCATGTCAATCACTTGTTTCATGGCTGGGTAGCTCAGAGCTGTGTGTTAAGTGGCATACTGAGATGCATTGTGCTTCATTGCACAGTGTCATTTCAGTACAGTAACAGATGTTTATGTTCCATTTCTAGTGCATGAGATCGAGAGCATTTTATATGTCAAGACAAAACGGGGAAACATTTGAATACAAATACTCAAAGCTGACTTAAGTGTTAACACAAAGTATAAGGTTTATTTTGTGTATTTGTTTAAATATCTTTTATCCGTTCATGTTGCACATTCCCTCAGCCATAGTGGACATGCATAACGTTGTGTTGGTAGCTCCAGTCTACAGTACACAGAACACCCTGTATTGTCGGTAATATTGGCCAGTTAGTATAGATGGCCAGCATTTCATCAGGGTCTAGTAGTGTTTATGTATGGTATACTGTAATATATCTACTTATAAGTACCCAGATGTCACTGGACTGCACTGAAAGGCAAGAGACCATAGGGTAGGTGTTCCAGGTGGAACATGAGTTAATAGAGACAAAACCCAATTATGAAATAAAATATTACAGTTTTATTAAGAAATTATGTAAGACACATGAATGATACTTGACTTCAGCTGATGTTTAACGTTCAGCAGGTATCCGGGAGCCCCAATCTCCATTGATATACAGATGGATAGGTGAAGTGTCAGTGATGTGGCGAGGCTGATGTGTATACAGCGAGTACACAGGGTGAAAGGATGTGGTCTTTAAGTAGCACATTACAGGCTTGGTTAAAGCCTTCTACTATCCACACTTTTGCACTTTGCTTATATGAAGTCAGGATAGAGTTGTTTCTGATGTTTGCACACCCCTCGTAGTCTCTGCAGGCTGGACAGTGCGGGGATCCCGCTCCGAGCACAGAAGCTGCAGCCTCAGGCCCTATGTTTAGACATTTTGCAGGATCCTCATTAAACCCCCATTCATTGCTAATCCATTTTCACATGTCTGAATGCAAGCCATGTCCGCTTTGCGTAAGCAAAAGACCTTGACCACCCAAAACAGTACATTTTATATTCTATTAGTAATGGTGTTGGAGGCTCTAAGGGGCTGCTGTGTACCCGCTCTAAGGGGGGTCTGTATTGGTTATCAGTATAGACTGTCAGTAGAATAGATAGGTCACTAATCTACACTACAAATAAGCAGCTCACAGAATCGGCTCTTCCTTTATGGATTTTATCTTTATTTTATACCAGGCTGGCACACTTCCAGCACCTCAGTCTCTCGGGGTATGGGGGGGAAAGTCTATTTCACCAATCATCCTGACAGGAGAGCAATAGGTGAATGGTTTTCCAATGTTCTTAAGGAAAGGTCACCTCTCATACACTACATAGAAAGTAATGAACAACAAGAAATAAATCAAAAAGCAATAATGGTTATTGGTATCGCCCCATTCTCTTGTGAAGCAGCTTCTGTGCTGTTTAATGATTGTGTCCTTGTTCCTTTGCGGCTTCATATCCTTCACAAGATCTACCCCCCCTCTTTACTGTCTGCACAAAATAAACCAAATACATAATATTGTATGGCTGGGTATGTACGCTGCCTTTCACCTAGAGGTTATGGCATCAAAGTCTCTCACATTTAACATATTCCTAGTAATGTGTTCGATTTACTTTTACATTGATCAGCTCTTTAAATCTTGTAAATAGTGTATTGCGAATAATTCTAATGTCAGAGGGCAGTAATCAATGTTCAGGCTTTGTGTAATTATACTTTATATGTCATCACAAATTGATATGTTAAAGCAGCGTTCCAGTAACTGCATATTGGCACTCCAGCACTCTGCATGCTCCTGACACCTGGAAGAGCATGCTGGGAGCATGCTAACAAAATATTGGCATTTAGGACCCAGGGATCCTCCTACTCTAATCCTTTTGTAATAAATTATTTAGCTTACCCTTGATAGTTACATTTAAATTTTAATTTTGGTGTTTAGTAAATATATCTTGTAAAGCAAACATGTCTGTCTCCTCATTACAGATCCCATTCATCGGGTCCTGGAAGTGATCAGAATGGCCAGGAGCAGAAGAAAAGGGGGACCTTCCAGTTCTGCAATGGCCAGGTGCCGCAGTATACCATGCTGGACGCTTTTGGACTGGTAAGAGAAGATAACATGCTTGTCATAATAAAATGCAGAGCATAGTGTGTTATGGGCTCTATTTACTGAATTAGCCAGCAGGATTTATCAATTCTTGACGCCCTCAGTGGGGCAGCTCATAGTAACTAATGGGGCAGTTGGAGGCGCTGAAGAACAGGAATACAGGATGTAAAGGGTGAGTTTAGGGTCCAGAAGCATGTACCAGGGGATTTGTGAATTCTTACCTGTCCTGCAAGTTCACCCCAATGGTCTGCAATTTGATCTCAGACATCGTAGCTCCTCAGAACGAGGCAAAGTGCCTGCACATTCTGATTATTGCATTATAGCAGGAGAAGGGAGGTCTATGGGGAGATCACTGGAATCTTCAGTTTACACTGCTCCGGTTAATAAGTACAAGAAGCGCCAGTCTGCATTAAGAACAACAAGCTGGCGGTGATCTACAGTATTTACATAGCTTGCCACGGGAAACTGCTGTTTGCATGGTTTGTAAACACCAATAACTTTCATGCAGTAATGGCCATTTTCAAGTGAACGTGTGATGGGTTAAAGCCTGAAGTACATGAGAATTATGTATCCATAATATATGTTAAAATTATGTTTAGCTATAGAAACCCCTCCATGTCTCACAGTTCATCCAGACAGATAGCATATATACATGGCGGATGGAGCAGAACGTTACACACCACAGTGATGTTCAAGCTAAATACTGGGGGTAGTTACAATCCATGGATTTATTCTGTCAGAGTAATACTGACGTGTTGTCACTGTTTTGTTTGTGTTGCTTTGTGATAAGACGTGTAAGTGTATTTACACCTGTGTACCTGTGACAGGGAGCAGCGGCTGTGTTCTTCCTGCATCTGGCGCGCCAGGTATCCCTCCACTGTCCTATCAGTACCTCTCGCAAAGAAAAACACGTCTGCTTCAAACAATTCCTCTCTCGTATCCCCCAGTACAACGATCCCTGTAAGTAGGATATTTNTATTTATTTTTATTCTATTGTTTTTCTTTTCATGCAATTATTAGAACCAAGTAATGAAAATTACATCTCTGGACGGGACCCAGACAATATTTTATCAGATCACATTGTAAAAGATTTAATCATCAACAAGCACTGTCATTGGTTGTCGAACACCATCACAACCTATAGTTGTGTAGAGCCTTCCTTGTGCATGAGACAGATCACAGTCTCTGTNTTGGCCCCAGTGAACCCATTGACTGCAGTAGTGTTTATTTAGCTTGTGCATGTGTGTGATCTGAAAAGGAGGTGAGAAGCAAAAGACATTAAACATCTACGTAGGATGTGTGCTATACTGAGCCCTTTCCTGACTGTCNGGTGGGTTTCTCCACTTTGATGGGCTGAATTAAGACAGATCATCTTGCAGCTGGAAAGTAATGGCTGCCTTTAATATCCAGCAGTTTCCTGCNCGTATGATGAAAGGGTTAAGGTTAATATGCAGGAACACGATAGGTAGGGTTTGAATGAAAGCTTACCTGTCAGCGTTCAGAACCCTGAAGATTCCAGCGCTAACAGGTGAGTTTTTATTTTAACCTTACCTAACCATACTCATCCCCTAATCTTAACCTCCCCCCCCCCCCTCCTCTTAGCCTAAACCTAACCATACCCTTCTAGCACGGACCGTGTCAAAAATAAAATGCGTTCCCCTTTCGAAATAGCAACATTCAGCATAGTACACAATAGAAATATTAATAAAAACTATTATTACACAAATGTGGACTATGCTGTCAACAATTGCTGAACCCCTAAGCTGTCATATCATAGTTTGTACTAGCCTAATAATAGCTGCAATAAGAATTTAAAACACGGAGCAACCAATATAGACGTCTGGTTAGGTACAATGTAATTCTGTCAGGACTTCTATATGTTATTGTAGTGTAAATATTGCTTCTTTCTGCAAATTGTAGGATTTGTGCTTTCATTTGTTCTAGATGTCACAAGTCATGTAGTCCCAAAAGGCGTCCAGCCGTGTACCTGGAATGATGTTCTTCTGCAAAGAGACACTGCATCGGAGGATACTGATGTATCTCTTGAGAGTGCATCTTCAGCGCCCTCTAGTGGAAGTGGCCTGCATCATCATGAGGTTGCACAAGGTAAAAATAAAATANTAATTATAAAACTGCTACAATTTCTAGCTGCAAATATTAGACAATTGACCCATAACATTGTCTTATGCAGGAGAACCGCAGATTGCATCGCCTTCTGATGCCGAATTTATGCATGGAGGACACAGACAAAAGAACATATCATGGCCTACTAAATCGGTAACTAAGAAGATCTTATGATATGATCTGTGAATTGACTTAACTAAATGTGCATGGTGGAATTTTTATACACTAGTGCATGGATCCTACTTGGTGTATTAAAATGTACACAGCAAAATATGACATTTTGCACCATCATATTGTGAAAAAATAATATTGTGTATTTCAGTTGCTAGAACCAAAGGAAGAGATTGGAGACACTCTGCAGAATGCTGCCTCCCATCTGATGGACGTAACGGAAACCAGCTTACCTACAGTGCTGAATATATTTGGTGAGTGCCCATCCTTATACTAGAGTAATAGTAGAATAACATATACCTTCATTTTACATATAGATGTCTGTATGCCATGGATGTTATATTCCATCAAATGATGGCACTATCATATTACGTAGCACTTTACAACATTTAAACAATTATTCTAAAGACTGGCTAGAAAAAAAAAAAGATCAGTAGTAAATCTTTTATATTTGCCTACAATTTCCACCCCATTTGCCTAAATCATAATAACTTGTGTCTCTACAATTGTGCTTCATATGGATAATTATANAGATACATTTAACTAGTGTCCACAATCAATCTGTTACTAAGTTATCGCACATTTATCCAGGTATCGTCAGCGCCAGGGACGGTACAGATCACAGAACTGCTTTCCGCTTCTTCAGAGAGTCCGCAGAATCCGGATACAGCAAGGCGCAGTACAACACAGCTGTGTGCTATGAGAAAGGAAGAGGGGTTCCCAAAGACTTATCAAAAGTATGATGTAAAATATCATTGTATACACTTTAACTAGTATCTGTTAACTAGGCCGAGCCTAAATGTTGCAANAAGCCTGTGTTGGATGTTTTGTCAGTATCTGTTATATTTCTTACTACCACTGATGCTGTAGATTTCATATTTGCCTTTATGACTTGCGCTCTCATCAGATGTCCCTTTTTGAGTGTATTTGGAAAGTAATATTTATTTATAATGCTCTGAGGAAAATCACATGTTTATTTTTGTGATATACATATCGTAGTCACTTTTCTGTCTTCATTGTTGCAGGCTCTAGAGTACTACCTCTTAGCAGCTAAAGGTGGGCATCAACAAGCCAAATATCGTTATGCTCGTCATCTGTTATCTTCCAAGCCAGAAGACACTCAGACAGCAGTATTAATGGTCCAAGAAGCTGCTCAAGCGGGNGTGAAAGAGGTTGGTAATAAAGAACCATGAAAAACCTATTTTATAATACCACTACTTACATTGGACTGGATCCAGACCTTATTAAAATGTCTCCGTTAAGGTTCTGCTTATCAGCACAGTGTGTGAACGGGTGCCTGCATACTGTTTCACAGGGGGAGGGGAAGGTATGATGATAGTTCAGAAGATGATTTCTCGTTTATCTAAACTCTGGATCCTGTGCATTGCATTTATTTGTACTGTTATGTCGGTGCATCAAAATACTAGTTATTCTCTTTTCTAAACTTGGTAANGATGTTTATATTTTGAGTAGTTGTTTTCTTAAATGAAGATTTCTTAAAAATATAGAATTTAAGGGGGATATCCTTTAATCTAAGGATTTATATTTACTTGAGAGACATNGTTCTTGGCTGCACTTGATGCCATGCAAGGTTTGACTAATGGTGACAGGCAATGACCTCGGTTATAATGGCACCTGAACAAGGATTTATAATGTCATATATTCTTATCGTGCAACGTTATTTACTTATTGGTAATGTTCTAGTAAATTCAATGTAATACCTTTAAATGGGACAGTTTGTAATAGTGACCTCCTCACTAGATGTTTAATGTACTACTGTAAATNGTTTCACATACAATTACATTCATAATTATAAACAAAAAAGTAATCAATCGTAGATCAGTTCCCTTTGCTGTTAACCNTTTATTGTTTCAGAATAACCATATGATATTACAATTTATTGTGCAGTGAGAATATTTGTTGTTCTTGCCCCATGAGAGCTTCTCTTCCTTACGTGCAGGAAACACACACATCCTCTCAGCTTCCTAGGTTTTGTCTGTGACAGATTAGGTTACGTTTAAAGTCTAAACTGCTTGATCTGAAAAACCTACATGACACATAATCTACATAATGTGATCAATACGCTTTTCTGTTTGCAGGCCCAAGCCTATTTGGGTGTCTACTACAGTAAGGAATCTCATTGTGATCCTCAGAAAGCAGTGACATACTTTTGGATGGCTGCTGAAAATGGGGTAAGTGGTTGTATAACTTCCAGTTAATTCTGTTATATTTATATTTCATTAAATACAGTCTTTGCTATCAGGTATCATACCTGGGTAATGTATAAGTATGGTTACTACCTCCTTACAACCATGGCCAGTCACCTGACCGCCACTAAGCATTGGCCTGAGTGCCACCATTGGTACTAGTTCATTGATTGTGAACCCCTGGACCAACAGTATCATGAAGTATAACGTGTAGATAATGAAATATCCAAGTAAGTGGGAATATCACTGTACAATTTACATGACCAGTTTATCAAGTTTTTTGTTTGTTTTTATTATGACCCATTTAGAAAAGTCACGTTATAGTCTATATTCAGTTTATATGTGGAATATATCAATGAGGGTTTTTAACTTTTGGGTTGTGGCAAAAAGATGGATCCCCTTCCTGTGACACTTCACAACCATAATGCTATGCAAGTCACCTATGTGGGTTTGTTTTTACAACACTGATTCACAAAATAAAATATTTATTTTTAAATAATATAAAATTCTGATTTCAGGGGTGTCAATAACAGGGTTTCCCATAAAAACAGGAACAGCCTGAGGTCTGAAGAAGGTCTGCTTAACATTCTCCTATTAAGGGGCTTATTACATAAGTGCCAATTTATGTAGATTTCTACATACCTTGATATTGTACAGAGGAAAACTACAGAATTAGCTTCACAGAAACATGTTGTGTGTTTATTGGTTACTAAAATATTACTGTGTTTTGTTGGTTTTGAGATCAGGAAGACAAATACTGGAACAAATCCCATAAAACTTGACAATAAACAGAGAAAACAGGAAATAAGGATCCGGATCATATTTTCCTTGAATTCCCCCCATTCTTCTGAATATCTCAAGTTTTTTTTCTCTTCTTTGTTTATCATGTTTATATGTAATAACAAGAAGTTGTTTTTAGTGGAGTGCACGACTAAATATATATATATATTTATTTATTAACAGGTCTTTATATAGCGCCATCAGATTACGTAGCGCTTTACAATTTAACAATCAATAAGACATGACTGGGTGGTAACAGACAGAATGGGTGGGGAAGAGGGCCCTGCTCGCAAGCTTACATTCTATAGTATATTGGGTATTGATACATAGGGGTAAGTGCTATCATTATACAATGGATGGACCAGCTCAATGCTATGTGTGATCCAGTCACACAGCAGTGTTAGTAGCAGAAATTGTTGGTGAATAATTATAAGCAGAGTAGAACATGTTAAGTAGGTTGAGGAATATGGTAAGCTTGTCTGAAGAGATGATTTTTAAGAGAGCGCTTAAAAGTTTGGAGAGTGGAGTATAACCTTAACAGGCGAGGAAGATTATTCCAGAGGGCAGGTGCAGCCCGGGAGAAGTCCTGTAGCCGGGAATCAGAGCATTTGTTTAGTGTAGAAGAGAGCTGTATATCCTGTGAAGATCTGTCTGCTGAAATCCCTAATCTAATCCTGACATTTAGGGCTATTTTGGAGAACACGTCGAGATGAATACAAACACATAAAATCACTGTGTGTAAGAACTAATTAACAAGTGCCCCCATTCTTCTTTTTCAAATTCCTCTTAACTTAATCATTGAATATCTGACATAGTGTAGATAGCTGAACATATATTTTCAGGTTCTCCTATGTTGATAAATTGTTGTCACGTCTCTATTTTAGGATGTTCAAAGCCAGTATAATCTTGGTATGTGTTATGAAAGAGGATTTGGAGTTCCCGTGAGCAACCACGAGGCCCTGAAACATTATGAAAGAGCCGCTAAATCAGGGCATGGACAAGCTCAGCAAAAAGTTCTGGAAATGCAGCCGCCTCAAACTAAAGGTGAGGACAAGAATATATGCTATAGCCTTATTTTACTAAAGGCAAAGATTCCTATTGTCAACGCTACATGTGAATTCTATATACCTTTTACCCCATAAGCTTATNGTCACTCACTCTGAAACAAGATAAAGTATATTGAACGTATTGTTTTGCTGCCATGTTTCACTGAGCCAGTTTACATGTCCTGTGCTACATGCATAGAAGCTTTCCAATATGCAGGAATAGGAGGATTAAACTTCCTCACATATTTAAAGCTTTGTGTTTATGTGTAACTATTGAAACCAGTGCTACAATTATATGTTTATTAAATCTTCAAACAAAACTGTAGTATCTAAGACCATAGTGTTTATACATCCAGTCACCAGGAACAGTACATTTCNAGTACTGATCTGGAGAATTTACACTTGCATGCCATTGGGGCTGGGGGGTTACTGGAAGCTTATGCTGCCATTGGAAGGGAGGGTAAGCGCTCGGTACAGTGGCCATGCTAAGCTTCCTTTGTGCTGTACAGACTTCTCAGTTGCCTTTTGTATCTGAGGATGCTGTGGAAATCTAAGTGTGTTAGTGCTGGACTGGAACTCACGTGGTCCAAAGTTGCTGCAGCAATGTTAAAAATAGTGGAGAAAGATGAAATTGCACTATGGCCAGAATAGAGGTAATAGCAATAGTATATGGGAGAAGCTGGTGGCCAGGTGGTGCTGCAGTTATTGAACATGGAATATACTAGTTGCCAGGAGGTGCAGCAGGTAACATGCGATCTGTTCATACACACTGCCCGGTTATTAACTACTTCCGCAATGTGCAGAATATATCCACATTTTACACCTGGATTTAGTTAAAGTGTAAGGAGGGAAGTTTCCTGCAGGGTGACCCAGAATTTGACCGCTTTAAAGCTTTTCTATACTGTTTCCATGTAAATGTTAAGTAATAGGATTGTCTGAAAACATGTTTTTTTTTTTTACATTTTATAAAGATCAAGTAGGTTCAATGAAAGACCTCTGCAGATTTGTCTGTGTCTCCCACGGGCTCTTCCTGAGCCTCTGTTATTGCACGATGCTTCCTTTCTTTCTTTGCCATTGTTGTCTGCAGCAGATTGAAGTTATTCATGTGTTTCCTTCACAGGACTCGCTTCTCCTCAGGCCAGTCTTCGAGCAGCCGCTTCCAGCCCCTGCCTTCCTGTTTTGGATCGAATAAACATCTGGACAAACGCAGGCAACAACACAAGCAGCTTGGGCCTAGCTCACTCCCAGAGNACCGGGGACTTGTTAATAATGTCCCCTGCAGATAGCTACCTTCTGCAACCTATTCATGTGACAGGCATGGCGCCTCCTTTGGCCTCTCTTAGAGCTATTGGAGTTGGGTGATCCTCATCTTCCATATTAGCACTTAATGTCTCACAAAGAGAGAGCAGTAAGCGAGGTCCTTGTGTTGTCAGTGCTCTAGGTCTGCTTTAATTATGCTGTGAATAACCTCCGTGGCAATACACGGGAGGATGGGAATCCTGTCCCCTCATCAACCACTGCCGTTAGTCTTCCTGCTTGTCAAATACAACTGTGACACACGAAATATTTGCACTTCCTGCATGTTCCCACTAGGGGGCTCTGTCACGTTTTCATGGAAGCTAGTGCCTTAGTCTAAGTTCTAGTCCTAACTAGTCCTTATATTTGCCATAGAGCTGGCAAACACTGATATGTTCCAAAACATCAAATAGGTAATTAATGAGTACATTGAATATTGACAGCACAAACCACAGTCACCATGTTGTTAACAATACTCATTAAACGTATCCTTTAGGACGCTTATACGACAGTTCCTGATTGACATTGGTCCAGCTGGCCACATCCAAATAGTATGGGTGCCACAGGACCCTGTCTTTCTACTGGCATGTAAACATAGTCATGGTGCCATATACAAAACAGGCGTAATTATAAGCTACTTACATTGTAAGCCTGTTCTGGAGGGTACGCACTGTTACGTTGATGTATTTTTACAATTCATATAGAATAGATAGAAAAATTGCAGAACACTTTATATAGTGTTAATAAACAGATCCTAATAAAGCGTAGAAAGTGCAATAGACAGATTGGTGGNACTCCTGGAATAGAAATATCAAAAACAATGATGATTAAAAAACTTTTTAGCAGCTGCGAATATTAAAATCAAAGAATAAAAGAAAAAAGATGTAAAATATTGACACCAAACCACTCTACTACTGTTAGTATGCTCTGCTAAGCTACAGATACAGATTAATATCAAAAAGGAGGTCTCTGCTATATAGGGGACAAAGTGAGCAGCTTGCTCCTGCTTCATTACTAGTGCTGAATCTCAAAAGTGATCATAGTATAGTCGGTCTATTAAAGTACTATGATAGGGTCAGATAAGGTG
The DNA here is from genome assembly GCA_016617825.1 of Platyplectrum ornatum. Lineage (NCBI taxonomy): Eukaryota > Metazoa > Chordata > Amphibia > Anura > Limnodynastidae > Platyplectrum > Platyplectrum ornatum. Next base: position 31,292 of record JABWIB010002530.1, on the reverse strand, counting down.
CTTATTAGTCATACAGGCATATTCCTGTATAATTAATAAGCATTAGAAGAAAAATATTTTTCTTCTATTCTTTGGTTTTAATATTCACAGTTATCAGTAAGGTTTCTTCTACAGATTTGTCTAAAGAACTTTTTTTCCTGAGTTCAATCTAAAAATGTTGAGGGTTGCACCGGCCTATACATAATTCATACATAAGTATTTTATTCTACACTCAGTTCAAGNGTTATGTCCACCAATGTTGGTGTAATTATTTGAAATGCCAGGAGTGACTGTCTGGTGTGGTTCATCTTCTCCACTTGATTTAATCAAGCAGACCTTAACTTCTCTCCACTCATAACAGGTAAAAGAGAGCACTACAGCAATGTAGCCACCACCACTCTCCTGACCCACCTCTGCCAAGCAGCAGTAGCCAGTGCATAATGTTGTGATGTCTAGGAAACATCATAAATGTTGTTTAAATTACTGTAAGAATAACTTAATGTTGCTTTTACAGTATTTTAGGGGCACCAAGAAGCTGCCTATACAGTAACCAGGGCGCTCAGCTGATAATCCGTTTATCGTTCAGTGTTCTGCCATAATGAATCTGTAGAACCAACCAGAATCGCCAAATAACTGCAAAATTGTCTGTCGCATCGAGAGAAATCTTTTTACACGGCTAGAAAGGCTCATGTTCATTAGTGGTGGGCCAGATCCAGAGATCAAGGGATATATTTACTAAGCAGGGAATTTGCTGGGGAATTGAAAAGTGGGGAAGTTGCCCATAGCAACCAATCAGATTTAAGCTCTCAGTTTCATTTTACATACTGGAGAATGTAAGCTCGAATCTGATTGGTAGCTATGGGCAACTTCCCCACTGTTCAATTCCCCTGCAAATTCCCTGCTTAGTAAATATACCCCCAAGTGTTGCACTTACACCTTTGCAAGTGTAAACTTGAGCAAAACCATGTTGCAATGTGAGGGGTGCAAATGAATTTTAATTGTACTGCATGCACAGAAAACGCTTTCTTTTTACCTGTAAAACTCCCTTGCTGCATATATTAAATGTCATTTGTAAATTAGAGTTGAGCTAGGAAACTTCCCCTTTCAACTCTCATTCTGTTTATACTTTCCTCCCCTGAAGTTTAATGCTTGGTTTTGCCCAGGTCTACACTTGTGCCTATTTTACTCCCAAACTCTGGATCAGCCGCACTATGAGGAGTTATTACTTGTTACGCACAAAAACTAGCGCCATTCATGTTATTTGTCCGGTATGAGTGGTTATCATTGCACTTACTGGCAGCANTCCATTATAAACATCCTCTGAATGTTATTATATGAAGTGTTTCTTCTTTTTGGTATTGTTGGTTTATAAATAGACCTGAACCAATGAGTTGTCTTATGCGGTTTATATTATGTGTAAAATGAAAATTATGTTTAATATAAGATGGAAACCTCCTCCCTACATTNTAATGGAAAATATTGCAGATCCAAAGCTGTGGGTAATAGTGCAAACCAAATACACACGTTGTATGTGATCTGTAATAAGCTTTATTATGAAAACTTATACTAAATGATGATTGCTGTCATATTTTATAAGTAATATGAGGTTTTATAATAAATAAATATACTTTTCCAATGAATACTACTGTGTATTTTATTATTAGGTTTTTATACATNGACTGTAAATTATATAAATGGTTTCTGAACTAATAACCCCCTTATTTGTAAAAACTCTCCATAAGACTGTATGTAGGTGTGGGTGAGAGCTGCTGCAAATAGACTTTGTTGCAGAAAATGCAATGGCGACAGTAAAGAAATGGCTACGGGGACTCCCAGATAGCTGCAGTTTGACATTCCAGCAGCTCCGACAGGTACATTTTTCAAATTCAATCCCACCTCTTAATTCTTCCCCTAAGCCTCCCCCTTCCAGTACCTTAACCCACCCACCCATAGCCTAACCCTCCATTCCCTGCCAGCCTATCCCTTACCTTTCCCTCCCCGCTGCCTAGCCATAATCATCCCCTATGCCCAGAGCCACCAGTGTTATGAATGGTTGGAATATCCCTTTAGTCATACCACTCCATTTGAGTTGGCAACTATTTTTAAAAATACATATTTTTGTCATGAGTTAGCTCTGATTGGCATGAGGGGGAGTATTTATGAAGTTCAGTATGTTTTGGGCTGCAGATTTCCATATGGAATTTCTCCATACACAACTCTTCTGGAAAATGATCCATGTGGAAATCTTAAGATACGGTTCAGGTATNAGAGGCCAAATTTCTGTTTGTGCAGGGGGAGTACCTACAGAGGGAAAATCTTTTTGGATGATGCCCAGTATATCAGTAATATACATTATTAAGGCTTTTGACTATGGACTGGATCCAGACCTCGGCCTATTACTGCATTCCAAATGGAATCCTTTCCAGCAGTGGGGCAGAATGACCCGCCTTGTGTACAGTGTGGCGGCAGAGGGAGGTACCATATTTAAATCATACCGCAAGAACGTGTGTGTATAGTTAACACATATTTTCTTGAGATCAATCATTGTGTGTTGTGTATGCACAATATTGTACAACATATCCACTGAGGTTTGTTTATTTTTGATATTTATAGGACTTTTTATGTTTGGTCAGTACATGCTCTGAGATAGGATAAATGTTACAAATTTAACCATAAACAATCCAACACAAATGGTATTTTTCTGCATTTACGGAGAATATTCACTCCTAATTCAGGTTCTGCTTGTTACATCCAATCCTGGCCGGGTGAATACATTTTAAAATCTGCTTAAAAATTATGTGGCACAACCTCCAATCACCAATATACGTATGTACCCTACCACCCCTGCTATGTCCAATTTTCATTGTCATTCCACAACACTTTTGAGGGTGATATGAGGAAGATTAGAAGAGTGTTGAGGCAATCGTATGGTCAACACTGCATGGGACCCGGCCTTTTCAGCAACCCCTTTTTTTTTTTAGCCGGGTCTAAGACCCAGCCATAGGTTGCCGTTCAGACTACAGGCAATAAGCCAGGCCTATTGTGAAAGCACCATCTTTTACCATGCAGTCTGAACGGGATATGATTTTACCCACCACTGATCCACACCTCAACATCAGAAGAAATAGATGGTAAAGAACATAGAAAATCACAGTTGTGGCAGTAAATCACGCCGGTGTATACATGAATGCTCATCTGAACTTTAACTCATCGATCATATTTTCATGATATGTGTTGGGGACGTTTATGCAGCTGTGCAGTAACTTCGCATCTATAATGAACTTGGTTCCATGGAATATACAAGAGGTTGGAGTGAGATGCTTAAGATAAGAAGTCCTCGTACTTGGCCATACATTCCTATGTTGTGTTTGTGGTCATCTTTAATATAGAAGTGACATAGAATTATGATTTATTTCTCCTTAGCAGAGTAAGGAAGAGCAGCATTCCTGCTCAATGCATTTCTATACGTCAAGCCTCCTGTTTTCAAGCTTGCACCGGACATATCATCCTACGCTCTTCCGATAACCATTAACCACAAGACACAAACCAACAGGAAGCCAATCCTCATTACCTCTTCCCTTCATTTACTTGTTGTTACGTGTCTGCTGCTGCTAACTAATGTTTTAGGCATTTTTTATGTTTTTGGTATTTACAGCATCATCCATTGTTAGAAAACAAAAGTCTGGCATGTGCCAGATGTAAATATTGTGCTCATGGAATGTCTTCCCATCTCCTGACCCCCAGTGTTAAACAAATGTTATTTTTAGTATTTCCAGACATACATATTTTTTTCTCCTCTCTTCTGGTGTGTGTGTGTCTTACTCAACATCTGCAACAATCAAACCAAACCATGATGAATTGTAGGGGAGGTTTATTTCATCAAGTCTAATAACAGTGTAACAGTAACGCTGGTCAGTATCTGTGAGCAACATGCAACAATAAAGTATTCTCCCTGCATGCGCACACTGACATTCATTTTACCCCCCTGCAATTCAACATGGTTTTACCCAGGTGTAAACTTTCATCCCTTTAATCTTTCATCTGGATCTGATCCTATATATCATCATTCATTCTTTTTCATAGAGTCATAAAGAAGGGCTCCATGGGGAGTCATCATGTTTAAATCCTCCTGCTGGAAACATTTAAGATTCCTGCTGTAAAGTGGCTTTATTTGTGAGTGTTCGCTTTGTGGTCTTCTACGGCCTAAATTTACTAAGCGGTGATATTGCAATGATATTGAAAAGTGGGCATGTTGGCCATAGCAACCAATCAGATTCAAGCTCTCAGTTTCGTTTTACATAGTAGACTGTGAGCTCGAATCTGATTGGTTGTTATGGGCAACATCCTCACTTTTCAATCTCCCTGCAATCTCGCCGCTTAGTAAATTTAGGCCTACCTCTACTTCTGCTTTTGTCTTGGCTTCTATGCCCCTTTCCTTTCTCTTCATTGGATATGGTGGCTGCCTGTGGAAGTCCTTCTAGTTCCTGACATCAGTACTGTGGTCAAGATTAAAGGGATGATCGGTATTCACTAAAAACTCAAGCAAGAAGGTTTTAATGGAAATTTATTCACATTGGGCCAGATCCAGAACTACTTCTCTGCTGCAGTTGGAGCTCCGATTACAGCTGCATTGGAATCTGGATGTCAGATCACGTTGGCGATTCTTATGCTGGCCATACAACTGCGCGATATTGGGTGTAATGATGCGATGGGCGGCCCCGCGGTCGCAAAGCGCATCGCTGCAAGCAAGATTCGACTAAATTGCACCCAGTGTCATGGCCATCGCATGTGCACCAGTGAGAACCCACAATGGATCTCACTCATGTATGGCCAATTCTAGTGTGTGTGTTTGTGTTGCCCACAGCAACCAATCAGATTTAATCTCTCAATTTAATTTTACATACTGGGGAATGTGAGCTCAAATCTGATTGGTTGCTATGGGCAACATCCCCACTTTGCAATCTCCCTGCTAAGTAAATTTAGGCCCAGGGCCTAAATTCTCTAAGCGGAGAGTTTGCTGGAGAATTTGAAAGGTGGTGAAGTTGCCCATAGCAACCAATCAGATTCGAGCTCACATTCTCCAGTATGCAAAATGAAACTGAGAGCTTGAATCTGATTGA